>JAOTRH010071269.1:0-17853 GCA_034768845.1 Heliamphora exappendiculata | reverse complement strand
TGCATATCTAGATTTAGTGCGATATTAAAAGGTTTTTCTGAAAAGATTTTTATATTATCCATTGCTAGAAAAGAAACTCAATTCTCCCCCCCCCTCTTGGGTTGCCTGTTTATAACACTTAGAAAGACCAGATACTCAAAGGTAAAACTCTAATATTTATAGAAGACTCCTAACATCCTAAATTAAGTAAATAACATGAAATATAAGATTAAAAATAAAATTTTTTCATAATTAGGGTAAAATGACAATTTTGCCCATAGTACAGCAAAAAGTCTTAAAAATCTAAAATTTGACATATAGACACCTTAAATCAGATATTTAAATACAATTAAGTAACAAAAGATAAAATAATATCAAAAAATGACAAAAATACCCTTAGTGGCCATCCACATTGGAGCTTGTGCCCAAAAAGTGACTTTTTACAATTTTAAGCTCAAAAATGAGAAAAGATGTTTGGGCTAGCCTTTTTTTTTCTAACTTTTTTACTTAAAAGCCAAAAAAAAGCCAACTAGTTTGGCTTATTAGGCATTTTTTTGCTTTTTCTACATGATTTAACATCTACTTTTTTACAAAAAAGCCAAAAAGTCTAAAACTTACTAAAAAATGCTAATCCAAATACAGGTGTACCAAGACTTTTTATACAAGTAATATATATAATAATATAATAATATAGGTTAACAAAAGTAAACAAATTATTATTTAAAATTTCTACACAATAAATAAGTCAAAAAGTCAATTCTTGTCAAACTATCTTAAATTGACTTAAAAGCTTATACTTATTTAATTAGTCACTATAAAAATTATGATAATTAATGAAAAGAATAAATTAATCATAAACATATTAAAATAATAGATTTTAGTAAGTAAAGATACAAAAAAGATACACAAAATTAATATTTTAGGTGCTTTTCATGTACAAAATGGTACCAAAATACAACTTAAACCCCAAATTAATGCAACACTAGATTTTGGTCTGTCCCAAACAGCCTCTTAAAAGCATCCCACCTACCATGCAACCAATGAAAATTGAAAAAAATTAAATTAAAGTTTACACATTAATAATTGTTTTCACTACCCATTTTTCTATAAATCCAGGACCTAAACGCACTTTCTTCTCCTTATTTCGTGCAGCATAGTGAGAAAGAGGGTCTAAAAAAAATATTCTAAGTGCTCCAAGAGAGAAAAGAAGGAGAGAAAGAAGAAGAGAGAAAAAAGAAGCTAGAAGGATTAAGATGGTGTGCAACAAAGCCAAGTCCTAACCATCCACTATTTTTAGGTCTTCAAATAAGTAAGTAAATTCCTTAAACCCTCTTCCATTCTCTCATAAAATAACCTACTATCCATCTCTATAAATAACCCTAAGAATAAAAAACAAGATTTCACTCAAAAAGGCGTCATATGAGTAGATTAGGAGCTGCTCATGCGTAATCAAGTGTTGCATGTGTTTGCATGTAAGGCGTTTTAGAGTTTTATGACTTGAATATACTTTGGAACTTTGGTATGTATGAATACATTACATGCATACAAAGAAAATATATTAAATTTAAACCTATTATGAGCTAAGTTACTGAAATCTTAAATAGCCTAATTTTTTGGGCATACTAACTTTCTGCCACGAACTTTAAACTACCATAACTAATTGTAAAAAAATGATCTAAATGTAATATTTATTTCCAGACCTATATTTTTAAGTTATCTTTTATCCAAAATTGGTTTGAAGTGATTTCATTTGGTAGAACTCTAAATATACCATTTTTCCTAAAGAGCGTCGTCAGAATTTGATCACTATGAGTTGCAGACATAAAAATCTTAGGTTAGAGTGAGAAGAGAGCTTAGGTAAAAATATAAAACTTGTAGATAACATGTTTAGCTTACTTTCCACCAAAAAAGAGCTAACAATATGAAGCCTTGATGGGTCAAAACCCTCCCCAAAGTCACTATTGTGATTCAGTAACTGATAGAGTTCTCTATCACATATTTTTGTGGGACCAAAAATCTACGTTTTTAATAGTCAAATCTAAGAGTGGCTTTCATTAAAAATGTAGTTAACATATTAAACTAGATACTGAGAAAAAATCAGTCCAAAATACCATCGGATGGTCCCCCAAAGGTTTTGTGCATTTTTTTGTTGAAAATCGGTTCTGCTGAACCTTTTTATACTGAATGAACCCATTTTATAGAATGGCTAAAATCATCAACTTGTTCCAAATAACTATCTTTAGAACAAAACATGAAACTTATAGGGAATACCTTAAACTAAGACCTCCCTAAAAATTAGACCCATAACCCTTGAATTTATGCCCCAAAACTAAGGCCAACAGATGCCCAAATTCTGTATTTTTCTCTATAAAGTGTTGAATAATTTTCTTTTAATTAAAATAAATGACCCAATTGCGCTAGGATTTGACATTAATATTAAATATAAAAGTTGTAAAAAATATTTTTATCTAATTATTGTTCAAAAATTAAAAATTCACTCCATATCTAAGTACCTTAAAACACTGTTGTAACTTTAACGTTAACGATTAAACATTTACCTAAATTTGGCTAAGTATATAAGTAGCATGTTACATTGTGAAATTTGAATATATGGACTTTAAATGATTTATGTGAGTGATTGGTCTATGAAATTAATAATTTGATGATTAGAAACCATGTCGATAGGTTGGATCCATGTCATATAAATTATAACTTGTGCTTCGTATACTTCTACCTATACTTTAGTGAGTTGTACCTTGTGCTATACTATATTTAGATACTATACTATATATAATTGTACATGAGACGTATGTGTCACATTATAGCCATTGTCACATTTTCATTTCGGCATATTAAAGTCCTTTCCATATCTCCCGTTGTGGATTAGGTTATATTAAAATTATTCTTTTTTCGGCTCCTAGTCTAGGGTGTTTCTGATAGCCATTTTGTAACTATTTTGGGATATATTCCCTCTGAGCACCTCAGATGTGTCTCGGTGTTCAAAAAAAAAAGATTTGTTATTTATGAATATTGTTGGGCACCATGGGTTCATCACTAGCACTCTAGTTTTGGTAATTTAGATTTTAGGTTGATACCAAGCGAGCATCCTAGTTTTAATGTGGGTAATCCTATAAAGTTCCATCACGGTATTGACAATAAGTTCTTGAGGCGACAACAACATAAAACTCTATCACGGCAATGACAATAAGTCTCTGAGGCAGCAATGACAACAAGTCCCATCACGGCGATGACAATAAGTCCTTGAGGCGATATTGATAATAAGTCCATACAAGCAATAGAAATAAATCCTAAAGTCGAACTTCTATTTTTATTTCTGGATACAAGTCGAGTTGGGCACTAACGTTGCATTCATTTGCATCACGCACCGGTATACTTGTTCTTATATATGCTTGCTTGGCCGTAATTATCAAATTTGTTGATTGGTGGGCCTTAAATTGTATTGGGTGTTATATGATATGTATTGTAGGATATTTTATTGCGAGTTTGTTAGAAGATTTAGGGAATTTGGTTCTGAATTTTAGCTCATGGCATTCATGCCACAGGTGAGTGTGATGAGTTCTTTGAGAAAATCGCCCCCAAAGAAGAAGACAAAATTAAAGAACAGAGTGAATGGCAAGAGCCAGCAGATCCCGACAATGCTAGTTGAAGAATTGAGTTTTTACCTTTTATTCGTTTTGTTCAGTTTCCACGAGCGTGTTGTAATTTTTGTTAAATTTTCTAGTGAAACTGTAATCGTTATTTACTTATGAACAGTTTAGAATTCTTAATGATGTAATATTTATGATATCTAAATATGAATGAATGGCTAGGATATCCTCCTTATCTATACTTATGTATGTTCCGACGTGCCCGAATGACTGAACGTCACACCTAATGAATAAATACTCATTCTATAGTCCGACACAAAAAGCACACATTTTCGATTTTTCTCAAAAACATCGATTGGTGGGCCGCCCAAGAGCACGCTTTTACGAGGATTAACCCAAAGGAAGAGCCTATCTTATATTGCGCAAGTTTTTGATATTTTATCGAGGAGTAACTCGTGCCCAAACTTAATTATCCAATCCATTCATACGGTATTTTAATTAAATCATTCATAATTAAACCAACGCGAGTCCAACCGTTAACTCGGTTCTTCTTGTTAAACCCAAAACCAATAAGGTTTTAATTATCAACAATTTAAATATCTTTATCATTCTCATATTTGAATTAATATAGTAAAATATAATCAATTCCCATATCTCATACCATTATTTACATCCATAATTCATAAAATTTATTCAAAGTTTCCAACCCCACACTTCACCGTTTTCACTCATTCCCACGATTCATGAAATTAAAATATCAATGGGTTAATACAAGCCCTAATTTATAAAAAATTCAACTAATTTCATCATCCAGGTCCAACAACCCAAAAATTCCAACAATCTCAAAATTCCCAAATTTTCATGAATTTAACTCAAATCAAACCCTAACTTTTCATATCACAAAATTACAACTCTCTAATGATAATATCATGATGGAACTACATGGCCTTGGGCTCCCATGGCTGCCAAGAATGGTTTAGAAGAGGAGAAATGGGGTTTTGATAGTTCTGCTCATGTAGGCAAGGTGTTCGACAAATTGCCCCAACCAAAATATTGGGCCTCGTTACTTATGAACCGCAACATATTCAGCGCCAATCTTGAACTTATGGAATCTAAGAACCCAATCCACCCTGAGGTTGTGGAAATTGCAGGTGATTTGGTTGACGACAAGTCTTGGGAACCCTGCCTTGTGGGATATTTCTTAGACATAGACATGGCTTTTGGTCTGGTTAGAGCCACGACCAGGACTTTGTGGGGACAAGAGGATTTGGTGGATGTATATGGTACTAACAAGGGATTTTATATCTTCAAATTTCGCAATTCAGAAGCCATGGGGAACATCTTAAACAAGGGTCCTTGGACTTCTCAGGTAGGCTCTTGATCTTAAAACGATGAAAAATGAGGCTTGAGCTTTCTAAAGAGGCTATCTCTACAATTCCTATTTGGGTAAAATTCCATGAACTTCCTGTTGAATTCTGGAATTCTGAATGCCTAAGTAGAATAGCAAGTGCAATCGGTATTCCTCTCTATTTGGATAGGGGTACGGATACGAAGCAGCACATCTCCTATGCGCGAGTTTGCATTGAAATTGATGCCGCAAAATCTTTGCCACATTCAGTATTGGTTAAGTGTGAAGGGGATGTTGTGGACATTCGCGTGGAATACCAAGGGTTACCCTTGGTTTGCTCTCGGTGCAAAGCTTTTGGCCATGACTTTAGTAAATGCAAGGATGCTCCTTTAGAGCGCCAGCATGATTGGATTCGGGTTGGAAAAGGGAAGGAGGTTGCTTCGGTTCCTAGTAAGGAGGTGCTGAGTAAGGCGCATTTATGTGAGAGTTTGTCTCCGTCTCTCCTTACTGCTTTGGGTAAGGCAGAGGGTACCCCAGTGCCAGCTGGGCCCGAGGCTCGTGGGCGGAATGAGGATCAAGAAGTTGTGGTAATTGGAGATCAAGTGATGCATATTAACACCGATGTGGAAGTAGGGGAGAGCGTTGTAATTGATGAGGTTGCTTCTCAAGAGCCGCAAGGAAAGGAAGATGGGGACGCAGAGTCCGCTTTGAATTTGTAGACCCCGATTGATGGTGAGCATGAAGCTCCTCCCTCTCCCTCTCCCTCTAAACAAAAGGCAGTGAGTAAGCAGTCTATGATGTCTAGTAGTAAGAAAAATAAAAAATAGTCTTTTGGCCTGCGGTAAGTCGTCTTGTAGTGTTTTTGTTTATGGGCTAGCTGGTTGTAAGGCCTGGGGTATACCCATTGTATTTGTGTAGCCGTGCATTTTTTTTCTCTTATATACAAATTAATTACCAAAAAAAAAAACCCAAACCTAGGGTTTAAAAATATAGATTTTTTTTATACTTTTGATGTATAAACTCAAATATATAACTCATATCTAACAAATCTTCATAGATAGTCATATATCTTACCTCTTAGATGCTCAAATCACAAGATTCCAATCATAAGGAGCTTCAATCGACCAAACCTCCAATCGAGTGGCCAAGACGAAGATTTCAACACGTGCACCTCCAACCTCTAACCTCCAACGGGTGTTCTATCAGGAAGGAAGCAAGGAATCACCTCCAAAGGAGCAAGAGAAGCTCAAAGAGCACTCAAAACTCAGATCTAGAGGCTAGGATTTTAGTTTAGAGAGAAAAGGAGATGAGAGAAATGATTTTAGAAAGCAGCAATCCCAACTTTAAGTTGCTCTTTGTTACTGACCGATCGCTCGGTCTTGAGACCGATCGATCTATCTCTCACTGGAAAACACTCCAAGAAAAGAAAATGTACACATAAACCCAGATTTTATTTCATCGCTTTACGTTCAATCAACCCACGATAATTATTTTAATGCATTATCCAATATATAATCATCACCAACAATTATTAATATAATTAAATTTTAATTCCTTCACACAATTAAACACTTAACTATTTTTCATTGAAAATATCACAATAAGATTTAATTAATCTTTTTAAATTAAAAGGAACCGAGTCCCTACAAATGAATTATTACTTATTTAATTTTATTTATTTATTTAGAGTATTTATTTTTATTTATTTTCATTGTTAGTATACTTTATTTTATCGTTTGGTCAAACTATTATTCATACTTAAGGCAAGATAGTGATTTATTTTTGCATTGGGTGATCAAAATGAGTAGTAGTATTGAAGATGGTTTTAAATCTCATTTAGTTTAGGATAATGAGTTATTACTTATTTAATTTTATTTATTTTCATTGTTAATAAACTTTATTTTATCGTTCGATCAAACTATTATATATACTTTTTCAATTCAATTCATCAAGACAGACTCTAAAAGAAAATTTTCTTTTCTAAAATTTGAAAAAGTTCAAAAATGTTAAAATAACCCAAAAAGTTGATTTTATTGTGTATGTTTACCTTCTTCTTCTTCTTCTTCTTCTTCTTCTTCTTCTTCTTATGGCTCCTCTCATCGACTCAAATAAAAATAATAATAATAAATAGTTAAACAATTAAAGAAAGTCCAAAAAAACAGACAAAATAAGCAAGAAAAACCAAATTTAATCCCAAACAGGGTTTTATTTGCAAAATCTTAAATAAAAAATTAACTAATAGTCAACTCAAGTCGACTAAATATTCGCCTGAGTTTATCTTAACACACGAAAAACACAAAAAGATCAATACATTGGCATTGTAGATGAGGTGCAGCGTTGGAGGTTTGGGGGGTGTTGTAGGGCAGTGCTGTAGGGTGTTCTAGGCATAGGCTGTCATCACTAAGTTGAGGGGAAAAGATGGCCAAGAAGCCATCCATACCTTCTGGATGATGAATGAATAGTTAGCATGATGACGGAAGAGTCCAGAATTGTGGTTTGTGAGATTTGTGTCTGAGAGAGAGGGCTGATTGACTACTAAATTGTTATATACATGCAACTATCAACTTATACTGCCTTGTATATATATATATATATATATATATATATATATATATATATATATAGTGTTGGTGCCATTTATTACTGCCATTTTGGGAGCAAGTCCAATTAGGCACAATATCTCAATCCAACCAAATATCATACAGGAACAACAAAAACGTCGGGTCAACATGAGCTATATGGTCATTAGAAATACAAATCGACAATCAGATAACTTTTCACACTATAAACACTAGCAAATTGGTCGTACCTAAAGACATCACCAAACATCATCTAATGATAGTGGGGCAACGATAGCCCATAAAGAAAGAATAGGAGGAAGGAGAAAGAAGATGAATGAATTTGTCCTGGACAAAAAGAGATTTGATATGAAAAGTAAAATTTTGTTTGAGAAAGGGATTTGAAATGAATGTGTGAATAAGAGATGAAAATTTGAAATGAATTTGTCAAGCAGGGGGGAGGGGGGAGGGGGGCGTTGAATGAGCCATAGCTAAAAATAGTAAAATTAATCTCATCTCTAATTTTTTTTTTATAAGTTCTCATTATTAAAAAAACATTTTCAAAAAAATAAGCTTTTGACTGGATCTAAAAGCTTGAATAGATCTCAGCTGCTTCTTTCAAAATGTGGTATGAGAAAGAGAATATATTTTCAAAATGTAAACTTTCAATCGTAGGATCCAAGTTAGAATTAATATTAACCTCTCTTTTCAAAATGTGTTAGATGAGAGAATATATTGAAAACTAATGAGCTATTTTATTATATAGGTGTGGGTGGGTTTATATATCCAAAAACCAGGAGCAAGCACACCAACCTAGGGACTATAGTGTCATTTTACAATAGGGCACTGGAACTAGTTCCATTTGTTTCACTGTTTTCCTGTAGTACATATCAGTTTACAGTTAAGAACAAAATGTGCATGCCAAATTGTTTTTCTGTGACCAGTTTTAGATAGGACTGTCTAACCATCACATGCAGCAGAACCATGTAGTCGAGATTCACATGCGAAATTCAAAACCAAGTTTCTAATAAAAAAAAATAGTACAAAATATATGCTCTGGTAAGCACAGAAGGGACCGAAGAATTAACTGAAACACCTGTGTTACTTACAATGTTGTTTTTAGCTGCTAAATTGTAAAACACGATGTTTCGGACTGTACAGCCGAAGAACACCTTCAGTTGCATATACAGTCTTCATTCTCTCCCTCAGAGATGATTTTGAGAAACTCCTAAACTTTTCCCCATCCACTGGTGATTCCTCAGTCCACGGAAGAACTAGTTTCTGCAGTTTCATCCTCGCTGAAACTGGAAGGCATCTCCACTGCAGATCTAAAGAGCATACCAGGTCATGTCAGCAAGAAAAGTTAAATTATGGGCAGATTTGCTTAAAGGGATAGACTACGAAACAAATTGGTTCCACTTCAAAATTGAGTCCCAAGTTCTGTAGCGGGATAAGAATAGGGGACAATTTATGGAAGACACATGGCTCCCACATGCTTTTTAGTCCGTTATTTGGTTTATCAATTTTAATCCTGAGAATGTTCCACTCGTATGAGTTATACGGATATATGGAATTAAATTGAGATAACTAATACCAAGGGAAGGGTGGGAATGTGAGTATTAAATTTCTTTTTTTTTTTTCGACAACCATGGGGATTAAATTTCTTCGGACTATTTTCTGACTAAATTTATCTGTCAAAATAATTCTCTCTTTATTCAATTATTTATCTCATGCTAATCAAATATACAAAATAATTTTACGATATAACTTATTCCTTAAAATTCTATTTATAATCCTATAGTATAACTTATCCTTCCCAATCCTATCTATTATCTTATCCCATCCTTTTATCTTCCTTTATCCCATTTTCCCATTATATAGCCCATTCCCCTTTTTTCCATGGGATAACTCATCCTGCTTTATCCCATGGTATAACTAACTATATACATGTACGTATACATGTACGCATGTATAAAATATGTAGATAATTCATAATAAATCAATCATAAAAGAAATGGTCTTCCAAAAGTTCTTCTAAAAAAATGACCTACGTTATGTTGAAGTTATGCCAGAACAAAAGAGTCATGTAAACACTAGCAAAAGGTCCTTCAAAAGAAATGGTGAAATTTTCTGAAAATTCAGTGTTACAGCTAAACTGGATAAACTTGTACTAACCTTTTTGTCTGATTCATCCTCGGAGGTGTCTCCTGCATTGACACTTTCCTTGCACACTGTTGCAGTGGAAACTCATCCAGGTTGCTCTTGGCAGCCTTTAAAATATCAGAGAACAACATGAGATCAAAAGCCAGAAAATTTGATGAACCACAAATTGACTAGAAACACATGCTCACTCTTGTTTCATTTGCTGGATAACCCGTTGCTCTAGCCAATTTGCAGTAATTATTTATTGATTTCTTTTCTCCATAGGATTTATCCTCGCATACAGTTGTTACAAAAGATAAAATTTCATAATTGGAGCTTTAAAATCTAATAAGGATTAGCATAAAGGCAAAAGATTTAGATTAGACCTTGGTCATCCTTCTAGGATGCGCTCTATCCTCCATATCTGTAGATTCACTGCACTTGAGAGAGATGTTTGAATATTTAGATTCGAAGAGTTCTCTATCCATATTCTGGGGGCTCACATTACCAGAGTTACGCAACCAGGGCTCTGTTTGTCCACCAACAGCTTTTCGACCATAGGGATGCAGATGATGGCTAGAACCAGAATCCACAACCCTCCCTTCAATGTCATGCTTTGCCCTCATCTTAGATGGTCTGATACTATCATAAACTGACAGTTCGACAGTAGAAGCTTCATCCACTTCTACTGATGAGTTCTTGCGAGGAAAAGGATTACTTTGATTGGGCAAAAGAGACTTCCACTTGGGTTGGATAACAAAATCCGAGTCCTGTGAGCGCATCTTTGAATTGCATGCATCATACCTCTGTAAGCGCAAAAAAATGGAAAAAGGTTATATAAGTAATGAAGTCGAGCCTGGAATGGAATCAAACAAAAAAGGGTTAGACATAAAACACTAATCAGGAAGTGAGAACAATAGTAAATTTAAGAGCGTATGACAACTTATAGAAAATTCAACAAGAAATTGAATTTACTTCGATAGCAAATTCAATAGATTACAAAGTAACAACAATTACACCTGCCAAAAAGCAAACCAAAATCAACAAACAAACAAAACCAAGGAAAGAAAAGAGAACAATGGTTATTTGGTCCTAAGTAACCTGAATGAAGGCCCAGCTCAAGCAAATTAGGTCAGGTTAAAGGATTGTCTAAAACCAGCCCAACAGATGACCAAGTTGCCAATGAGCCCATCACATCCCTAGCTAGCTTTGGTTGTATGTAACCCAAATAAAGGCCCATGCCAGCTAGTTAGGCCGGGTTAAAGGATTGTTTAAAGCCAGCCCAACAGATGACCAAGTTGCCAATGACCCCATCACATCCCTAGTGAGCTTTGGGTGTGCTGAACCCAAACCAAGGGCACATTTGGTTGCACCCTAAACTAGAAGTGGCTTGCATTATCAAGGAAAAATCATATATGTAGTACCAAACCATACTAAACCAAACTAAGTCTTTGTACCAATCAATTGGGGTCGGCTAAATGAATTCTTTTACGTTATTTTGCTCTGTTAGGAGCCATATCTTCAGTTAGTTTTAACAAATTTATATATTTTCTTAATACGGAAGCCCATATCAATTTAGATTTACCTTTTCTCATAGTATTTTCATTACTCGTGATCTTGTCGTTTTTCTTTACTACTGCATCAATTAATCTACGTTCTATGTGTCCAAACCAGTTTAATCTATTTTCTCTCAACTTGTCCTCAATTAGTGCAACTCCTACCATTTCACGAATCATTTCATTCCTAATTTTATCTTTTCTAGTCTTACCATACATTCACCTTAACATTCTCATTTCAGCAACACCCATCTCATTTATGTGATATTTTTTAACAGCCGAATATTTTATCCCATATAGAATCGTCAGTCTAATAGCTGTTTAATAAAATGTCTTTTAATTTTGTAGGTATCCGCCGATCAACATTATGTCCAATAATTAATATGAAAAACACTTCTGTGAACATGAACCGACACACAAGTATGCAATATCAGGTCAGGTATCCCAGCAACCTGGCACAAAACTATGCTAAAAAACACCAGTCCAATGTGGTTTGGGCTAAAACTGCAACCATTGTGACTTGAATACTCCAGTACAGTTCTCAAACCATCAAAATATATCCTTCTAATGATGTGGTTAGAAAAATCCACATCAAGCCAATGCCAAAAGCCCATCCTCTGTTTGCCCTTTGTTTTCCTTGTTTTGATAGAGTTTCTTACAGGAAGTCTGGAAGACATTAGAACCCTGAAATGTAATGTAGGGTACCAAGTGAGGCAAAAAAGCAAGGTTATTTCTTCATCAGTCTTCACTGTCTTTTTTTCCTCCTTAACAAAGGAATAATACTTGAGCTTGATGTTAATCCAACCAGGTTCATTTCTGAAAAAGGCAAACAATGCAATTATTGTCTCTAGTAGAGATTCAATAATTAATATTAATTAAAAATATAACTTTTGATAATAAACAACTAGAATCTTCATCACATGCTAGGAGCCAAATTCCTTGGAAAATAACTATAGCAAACACTATCCAACTGCCAATTAAAGAAAACAAAAGACAAAATTTTGCAGTTCCGTTGTAATCAAACAACTTATAGTTGTGTATAGCTGTGTTTGATTACAATGATATGTGCATATACCAACTGACATAACTTAGGTAAATATTTTACTTCTTAATACTGCCATTATTATTTGCAATACAGACCCATGATCTAAAGAAAGAGAAAAAGGTAACATTTCCATTTTCAATCTAGCATTTGCATATTCAATTATCAATGACTTGATTTATTGATTAGGCAAAAAAGTTATCTACACAAGTTAACCATCATAGCATAAATACAACTAAGTAGTCTATGAGGAAATCTGGGGAAATTTTTTTCCCTTTTCCCATTGGTAGGACACAATCTTTGCACGGATTGAGCATTCCTTTTTTCATTTTGAAAAATATAATGAATGAATTCAACAAGGAAGTTTGCTGATTTGGGCAACTCAAGAGGAAATACTAGAATTGGTGGCCATTAAATTCCTCAACTTGGATCCAATATATTCGGGCTTGTCTAGGCCTTCAGGCTTTCTCTAGGATTTGTATAATGATAGATTTTCTGTCTTTAAATCAGATTGATGGCTGTAACTAAATATGAGAAAAACAAAATTGAGCACACAACCAAGATATCAAAGAAAAGGAGACAAAAGTACCCTACGCCACAAGGGCTCTGAACTCCATCCAAAAGTTTAGTTTCACACTCAAATAATAACCATATCAAGCTAGTAATGGGTTGTAAAAAGGTGAAATTTGCAAACATTTTTAGCAAATTTTGTATGACTGAAAATCAAGGAAAATTTTTCAAAAGCTCAAACTTATATTCATTAGAAGGATAGATATTTCACTAAACCATAGGGATAATTACATAGACTTCCCCTTAGGTTTCTAACAATTATAGGGACATACTCTAGCGTCTGGGATACTTAAAATTACACCGTCCACCCTTAATTTTTTTATGACAATATACACGGACCTCCTATCTGTTACACTACAGATGTTAACAAAGTCTCCTGATTTCAACTTTTTGTGTTCGTACATGCCAGAAGTTCCATGTTTAAGTAATGCTAAGAAAAAATTACCCAACTTACCCCACAACCAAACACCCCACCCTCATCACTAACCACACAACTTACCATCAAACGCTACCTTTTTCTTCCCCAAATCATCCATCCACTCCAAACTCACTAAAATTTCTCTCTCTCTCTCTCTAAAATCATGAGTTTTTTTTTCCTAAAAAGAAAAATAGCACCATCAGCCACCAACACCACTTTTTTTATTACAGTTAATAGCTTGCGCTAATCTTGTTCTTACACACAAAAACTCAGCATATTCATATGAACAAATTATACAATATATATATTTTTTCTAAGTAAATTATTCTATATATGTATATTGGGGAAGAAATGGAAAGGAGAAGAACATGTTCACTAAAATGAGATGTTGAAGAGAAATCTAATGCTTGCATCACAATAAAGCACCACTAGTTTAACAATTTAGGAAAACTCAACAAATAATCTCTATAATGGAGCCTAATTGGTAAAGAGAAACATCTTCTACGATGTCATTGATGGTTGAACACTAGCCTCTATAATGGAGCTTGATTGGTAAAGAGAAACATCTTCTCTGATGTCATTAATGGTCGAATACTAGGTTTTACAGCATCATCAACAAGTGATCTCTCTTTCTCTCTCGCACACATTTACGACAACCAAACCTACAAACAAGACAGCACACCACTGCCACTTTGACAACCCCATCCATAAACTCTAAATCACCATTGTTATAGACCCCATCATGGCCTTCTCTCTCTCAAATCACCAAAACAATTAAAATTGTTTGTATAGGTAGGTATCTAAGCCAACCCAATGTACAACATAGCGGCTCCACCATGAAGAAGCATACACCTTGTCTCCATGGCATTAACTCATCACAAGCTCATTCTATCAACTTGATGCCATGCAACATTGAAACTCGCATGTTCAAAGACTCAATCGGCTCACTTCACCCGCTCATCAAAGCTCCAAATGATTCCATATTTGCACTCTAAACAACCTGCTTAGGTCGAGTTCCCAACATAGCGGCTCCACCATGACGAGGCATACACCCTATCTCCATGGCATTACTTGATCACAAGCTCATTGCCTCATTCTATCGGCTTAATGCCATGCAACTTTGAAACTCGCTCGTTTAAACACTCAATCGGCTCGCCTCATCTGCTCAACATCTTGCATCACTAAAGCTCCACATGTGTCCATATTGCACCCTAAGCTACACAACTGCTTAGCACGAAAGAATGGTCCAAGGACTCTCCAAGGTGAGTCCTAGTCATAGGATGGCCAAGTAACCCATGACCTCCTGCAAGATCACCAGGCCAGTGCATTATCGGCTTAAGCTGAGAGAATCTTCAAAGTTGTATGGCACACTCTTCAAGGTGTCTTGACTTTGACATGAAAGAGAGAGGCCTTTGCAAGACCTAGTTGACAAAGGTGTGATACCACATATGGTGTATCATACCTAACTCAATATGATCACTACAAATGAGCTGCCCACTATAGCCTAAATCTCCTATAAAAGGACTTTTGTTCCATATCCACAATATACATTCACAAGACAAAGGAGCTCATTTCCACCTTAGAAGATAGTTTCTCCACAGATTTAAGACAACTTCTCCATACAATGGAGGTCCTCTCCGTCACTACCACTCACTCCTCTCTACCTTAAGGCTCCTCCACTCTCCCTCTCTCCATCTTTGGTGATCTTATGCCATCTTAGTGTCTAAAATCTTTCCAGATCACTGCACTTCGGACACTCAAGACCTCTATCACCAATAGTATATATTGAAACATTCAAGTACACTTCATATCTTTACCTATGCATATGGATTGGGGGTTTGCTTATGTTTGAGTGCGGCCCATTTAAACTCCATCTAGGTCCAAACACTCCCACCTACATAACCAACCCTTTCTTCCTCTGACAACAGTCATTGTTGCCCTACCACTCCACCACTCCCTCTCGCACTCCCCCTCTCTCCCCCTATTCACTTATCCTCCTCCGTTCAAAACCACCACCAATCTATTTCTCTCTCCCCTTTTCTCCCCCTCAATCACCACCACTACCCCATTGTTCTTTCCACGCCTCTCCATGGCTCTCTCCCCCTCCCCCTCCCCCTCTCCCTCTTCCCCCCAATATGATTGTCAATTCAACTACCTTAATATTTGGTCTCTCCCATTCATTGACAACCTTGGAGAGGAGGGGGGGCAATACAATTTTAAAAACCACAAAGGACAACCCCATACTTTTCAAAAACCCCAAGAGAGGTCTGGATAGTTATCTATGAAAATTAAAATAAGAGGTGTTTAAAGCAAACAATACACACAACAACTTAAACAAGTTCATATTCAAGGACATAAACCTATTTGGGGTAGTGGAAAGGTTGAAATTGATCATGAAATAAATTGACACCCTCTCTACAAATCCTAGAAATGTAGCTTAATCTTTCAATCTTCGTTAAAATTCTACGCTTAGTTTTACTTCAAAATTTCAAAATATTAATTTAAGTAGGACATTTAATGTTCAATCAGTGTCAAAATCAGAGTCCAAATTTTAAGAAATCTTGCAATTGTTGTCTAAATGCAAAAATATATCTACTATACTCTTCAAAAGTTTTTAACTGTTTAAGCAAAGTATTTAAGACTAATATAGTGTATTCCTTTCTCTACCTACATTTATTTCATGATATGTAAAATTCAGTGCAACAGACCTGCAATCCCAAGCACTAAAAGGGTATTAAACAACCCAACTACCCAAATCTAAATTCTTGTAAACTTCTAGAAAAGACATAATGGCTAAGCAATCCCCCTTTGCACATACTAGCTGATAATATAAGATGAGTGCAGTAAGGATGCATTAATATGATTGTATTTCAGAGAAATTAACCAAAAGACAAGAAGAAAGAAATTGTTACCACCACCACTCACCAGACCAAGATTAGGTTGGTGGCGGATTCTCCGAAAATCTGGTGAGTGGTGAAGAATTGGATCACCATTGCAGTAAGGTTCTGCCAATAAGTTCAAAAGGAAATATGTAAGAAGACCAAAAATACTGTGAGATTCAGAAAACATTATACTTCCAGGACTAGTAATATACTAAGAGGTCTATATTCAAACAAGGTTAGTATGGATAATAAAAGGAAAGAAGCAACATTCACTATTTCAGCCAAAGGGAGTGTAAGACCTCATATAAATTGTCACCAATTGTAAGCCCATGACAAACTTAAAACCAGAATAGATAGATGTAAGCAATGGTTGCAAAATCCATCTGAATGAGCTGCTAAATAAATTGTCACAGTTTGCAATCTCATAACGAACTGAAAATCCAGAATAGATGTAAGTAATGGTTGTAAAATGCATCTACATAAGCTACAAAAATAATGGACACAAATAAATCAAATAAAAAAAGTAGGAATGGGATACAAGGACATCAATACGAATACAACCATATGAAAATTATACCTAAAAATAGAAAAGGTACAAAGAGAGTCACTCAAAAAAAGTAATTGTTTTCTCAGGATTTCTTAGCAGGAAGTTCCTTTCTATGTTTTCCTGATTCATGAGCTCCTTACAATTCCTTCTGACACTCAAAAAATTCTCACAAGCCTATCAGACAATTAAAACATCACTTAAATCATCATCATATCCTTGCATCATCATTATGTCATGCTTCATGAGTTTTTGGGATAACACTTTGAAATTTCAAATATATAACAAATAATTGGAGGAATCATTACAAAATCCTGGTGAAACTTCATAATAATAAGAGGCCTTCCGTACTTTCTTCAGAAAGAAGTTGTGTATAATAGTTGTAAACCTGTAAAATATTTCTGCCAACAAACAAACAGTCAAAAGCGTCCAGCAGATTTTCTTCCCATAGTGCTACACACAACTGCACCTTATCAAACCCTACAATAACTACATCACAAAACACAAACAACATAGAGACATATTCCCAATGGCGAACGCACCATCTGAAACATTTATTCAGTAGACCAGTTTGCTTAATACTCCTGTTCACTTTCTGTGAAGGCGAAGAAACATAGATATTACGATTTACGAACAAGCTAAACAAGTACTCCTTAAATTGAGTGTAAACATAATACCAAAAGTTACCAGAAAACAAAGGACATAAGAGGAAAATAAACTAAAATTATATGGAGGCAAAGTACTATATAGGTGGTTATAACGATTATATATAGTTGGTATTGGTAGCAAATAAGCTATCAAGGGAAGTAAGACCCTCAATAGGATAGCAAGAAAGCTTCCTTAAGAGCTTTCAAGTTATGAAAGGTATTTCTGCTACTAGTCCATACATACGATAGATATTTAAGAACAAGTAGCTCGGCTGGAATCTTCAAGCCAAATCCCCCTTTGCCAGCTCTCCGACTACCAATAATAAGACAGCTACATTCTGATCTATCCTATCATTTAGAAACTAATTAGTGTAAGACTATGAATTTTAAAATTACATACTAGAAACACTACTAAGGGTCGGGTGTATGGAACTCAATATAATTGTTGTCATTGTTAATAGATATGACTAGGTTAAATGAAAGCGTTTACCCCAATAGGGTACGTAATGGTTTATTTATAGAACAACGAGACCATACAATAATAAATGGTGTGCCCAAC
>JAOTRH010071258.1:0-17854 GCA_034768845.1 Heliamphora exappendiculata | reverse complement strand
TGTTAGTTGAAATTTTACCGTAAGAACAGGAAAAGTTAACTTGGGTAGAAAAAACAAGCTATGCTCCTAGAATTTATGCCCAGAATTTATAATATACTCAAGAAAATTGGCCATTCAACGTTCCCTATGAAGCGACCTAAAATTGGAGAAAATTGACATGAGTAAAACAAAAGTTAACAAATTGTCCAAATTCAGACACTAAACTGGGGATAAAAATTCAAACAGAGGAGACTTTCCAAGAATCCACAAATCAGAAGGCAGCAGTCCCAAAAGTTCATGATTTGTATACTTAGAATTTGCTCACTAAACAAAGACTAATAGTCCCCCCTAATACCCTCCAAGAAAAAAGTCAGCCCTAAAATACTCAAAACGGAATTTTACATTATTTGCTCAGAAGATGCCCAAGAAGGCTCACACTTTCAACAAAGACAGGTCAACAGAAAGTTCTCCATAGGGTATTCCCCTGTTTCCGAAAGACACCAAAACACAACACATAAAAGTTAGTTTTTTGCTTTCTCTTTTCTTAAAATGTTCTATTCTTTAGCTAGTGCAATGGAAAGTGAACCCTTAAACTAGTTAACATCTGAAATGGAAAGTCGAAAAACCAATCTCTGGCCACTTTTATATTTTCAATTGAACAATAATTGAAAAGGAGAATAGAACACGGAACTGTTGACTTTTTTGTCATTGTCCATTCTCATATGTTTGGGCTTCCAGATGTAGCATATAAAAAGTGATTACAAGGGTGGCACACAAGTGTATGAGCATTTGACGAATGGGTGATGGTATCAGCACGAAAGGGTGATTGCATGGTAGAGATGTATCATTAAAAATCAAACAAGTTATTTTAGATTTAAAACTGAAAAACGAAGCAGTTATTGTATAATATATTCGAGTTTTCAAATCTATTCTCCAAAATTAATGAAATGGAATTTATATAAACAGTAATAAATTTAATGTTTCGGGGCAATATTGTCAATTGAAAAATTGACAGAACTTCAATTTGGCAAAGAAACCAATTAGTGTTGTCCAGTTATATAATTTTTCGCTAAGAAGATGCCCAAGAAAGTCCCCACTTTCAACAAAGACAGAGATCAACAGATAGGTCTCCAAAGGTAGTTTTTGCTTTCGCTTTTTCTTAATTTTTTTTGTTCGTTAACTAGTGCAATTGAAAGTGAACCCTAAAAAAAGTTGACATCTGAAACTGAAAATTGAGAATTGAACAAAATTTGAAAAGAAGAATTAAATACGGAACACCTAACTTTTCTATCATTCTCCATTCTCATATGTTGGGAAGGACTGGGGTCCCTGCGTGGGCTGTGAGCTCAAAATCATTTTACTCATGATGCTAAAATTTAATCCGAATAGTTTATTATGTTAAACTCATCGAGTAGGTAATCGATACATCAGGTCATTCTAATATTGTTAGCCATATGATGCGGATACATTTGTTTAATAGTTTATTATCAAATTATTATAAACCAATTAATTTTTTCAACACAAATATACTCTAAGCAGCCCACCCTGCTGTTTTTTTGTCGATAAAATTCTAAAAGTAAATAATCATCACAATGATTATACACTAGATATATAAAATTTAAGTTATTTCTTTCTCCTCATTATGGATGATAAATATATGGACAATTTCTTTCACTGCTCCGTCTTCTTTTGGGGAAGATCAATGATCCCTTTGTTGAAAGAAAAACCAAAAATACAAACAAAAGAAAATCCGATTGGGTATTTCTTGTGCTGTTGGAAAATTAGCAAAAGATAACAAATTAAACTTAACTTTCCTTCTATCCTCCCGATTCCTCTCAGTAACCAAACAAAGACCCCCCAAAAACTTAGGTAGAGATCTCCAAAGAACTGAACATTGATAACAAATTTCAGCAGCGAGAGAAAATCAGAAACCCTAACTCTACAAGAAATTGCAATCAAAGCAAAGCTCGAACTCTGCATTGAAGCACTTCAAACAAACGTCAGGCAACAAATTCAACAGAAACAGACAGACAGACAGACAGACAGACACACACACACACACACACACAGTGAGTGAGAAAGAGAGAGGGAGTTGTAGATAGAGAATAGAGAGATTAGAAAAGTAGAGAGGGAAACAGTTTCTCACCATTGGAACATTCCATTTGTAAGAACGGCAATACTCTTCCAGTTGATGTAATTCTTGAGAGAAGTTCTGGAAGTAAGGGAACATTAGCCCACTCGCCGCGAACATTCTTTCCGTGTTTCTCGGTTGAAGTGTGTGGTGAAAGCAGGAGAGCTTCAGGAGGAGAAACCCTTTATAAAAGCCTCTCACAGAGCTAAAAACAGAGCAGCAGAGACACACAGCTAGGAATGGCAATGGGCGGCGCGGGCCGGGATTAATTCTCTCCTTCACGGCCTCTATTTGATCGGAACAAAAATAAAAACAAAATATCAAAAAAATAGTGAAATATAAATATTTTGAGTATAAATTTTAAAATTTTAAAAAATAATATTAATAAAAATTATAAATAATATAATAAATAAAAAATAATAGTTAATTAATTAATATAACTAAATATACAAAATATACAAAATATAAAAAATTAAAAATAAATATAATATTTTTATATTTTAGATTTATTATATTTGTAAAATATATATTATATATATATATACTAATATTTAAAAAATATTTATTTTATGTAATTAGGAACGAGATAAAATAAAATAAAATATAAAAAATAAATATTATTTTTACCCCATTTGTCATTGGAAATAAAAAAAAATCTTATACAACGATATAAAATCGAGACGGAACGAAAAAAATTACTATCACTGTAAATAGCCAAAATGTACTGTTCTAGAGAGAGAAAGGCGGAGAAAGAAGGCATGTTTGGTGGTGGGATAAATCAAGTGGGATTGAATTATTTTTAATTGGACCTATTTACACACGTGTTTGGCTAATATTTTTACATTTTTTTTCACCGACAAGTTTTTGTCTTTGAGTCCAATACAATGGCTTTGGATAATATGTTTATTTGATTATTTATTTATTAGTAAATAAGTAAAAGTAAGAATAAGCTATTTTATTTGACTACTAATTAATTAATTTATTTATTTAGTTTATTTTTGTTAATTTGTTTATTTGTGATTTATTTAGTTTATTTTTAATTTATTTTTATTTATTTGTTTAACTAAGTTATTTTGTTTGGTTAAATTATTTTATTTATTTTTACTTATTTGATTAATAAAATTTATATATTTATTAGTTAAAATCTTATTTATTTAACAAATTAAATGACGTTACTTATTTATTTATTTATAGGCCAAATAAGCCAATAAACTATGTTACCAAATTGGGCCAATAAAATCATATTAAATACAACGAGCCGTTTGGCTCCTGAATGATAGAATATTATATCATATAAATATATTATATAATTTTATTTATGATACAAGTTATTATTCACCATGTATTTATTACAAAAATTGTTACTAATGCTCCGATTACTAATTAATTTAAAAGTTATTTTTTTTATTTTTTTATATTTTAATTAAAAAATTAAATTAAGTTTAAATTGAGTTTAAAGTAGGTTATTTGCTAACTTAGTTTTTAAGCTAGCATTTTTAAAATTGATTATTTAAAAAAAGTTAATTTTTTTACTTTTTGTTTAAAGTTGATAATTTTATCATTTTATATATTTAATATTAACAATTATATATAGTTGATAGTGGTAATAAATAAGTTATAAATAAAAATATTATTGTATTTTAAAAGTAATAAGAATTTAATTTGAATATTTTAAAATTTTGTATTTTAATTTAATTTTTTAACTTTTTATTTTTTTATTAAATGGGAAAAATTAACATTTTTACGTTTTTAACTAAAAATTTAAAAAGTCAAATTATCAATCAGGACTTAAGATTAATGACCCATGTAATAGTTTTAATCACCCCCTGTGGATCTTGCTACATATTTGGAGGTATATATGAGTGGAAAGACGGTGGGAAGTTCGGTTGAATATTTTGGTATACAAATATTATATAAGTTTTTTGAATTATATTTGATTTGATCTTGAAACGATTAATATAGTTATTCTTTATATTTTTACATTTATAAGTGTACACTTGCGGGAAATAATAGTTAAATTCTAGAAAGTAAAACACCAATAACTTATTGTACTGAGTCATGCAATTCAAAAAACGAAAATCTACTCTTAAAAACAGTAAAAAATTTTATATCTCAGTTGATAAGTTTTTTATTTTTGATATATTTTATTTTAAAATAATTATTTTATATTTGATATTTATTCGGTTGAATTATTTTAATTTATATTACGTAATAATATTTATCCCTTCAATATTTTCCAACAAATTTTATCTCTAAACTAAAAAAAATTTCAAACACTTACAATTTTTATCACAATTTTTAATTATTTTTTTTATTTCAACTATAAGTTATAATTTTTTCCAAACATTTACAACTTTTTTAACAAACTATAATCTATAAACTATTAATAATAATTTTACTAAACACACCCTTAATTGATATATATATTGCTCATCAATGGGACTATCTTTATTCCAAAAAAAAAAAAAGACCTCAATTAATAGGCACTTGAAATTTGATGGAATTAACAATAAAGTAGAATTAATATAAAAATTATAAATAAAATTAAATTTTTTTTAATATAAATTCTATTATCAACCGATAATAGAGTTTTAATTTGGTAGTAATTTTTTTTATAGTTTTAATCCCATATAATAAATAATACATTTATTAATTTATTAAACTGAAATATTAGTTAAATAAAAATACATTACTTTTTATTTCCAATAATTATGATAATTTGATAAATATATCACTTGAATTTTTTCGTTTATTCAAAACGAAAAAAATTAATTCTTAAATAAGAACAAATTAGACATAATATAATTATTATAAATTTAATAGGACTAAGTCTTTTAAAATAAAAATTGTGAGAATAAATTTTTTATAAGATCTAAAAAAATAATTAATCTTTAAATTTTTCTAAAATGAAATTAGGGTTAGACTAATTTTACATATTTTTAATTTGTATTGGATTAGATGGTGAACAAAACTGTAAGTTGTTTGATTAACCTACGGGAAATTGAATTAAATTTATTATTTTTAAATTTTATCATTATATTAACTCATTCTCTTTATTGTAGAGAAATAAAAGATATTGCAAGCATAATTGATTTGTATAATGCTCAATAAATTAAAATTTTACACAAAATTAATTATATATTTTTTTGTATAATTTTGTAAATTAGACTGATTAAAATATTTGTATTATTTTTAAAATGGGCACAATTCATTCTTATGATTTAAGAATTTAATTAATTTGTAAAAAAATTATTTAATACAAATTAATAGTATTAAAAAACAATAGCGCAGTGATTCGTACATGCATTTAATAAAAATTAATAATATTAATAACATAATAATATATTAATCCGTGCATAGTATAAGTTCATGTGTAGTTTAAAATTAAATAAAAATAATTAAACTAAAATCGTCACTAATATTCAATCCGGTGAATTGAATTATGAATACCACATCTAACTAGGTATTAGAATCTTACCCTTAGCCTTAGACTATTTTTTTTTAATAGTTTTTAAGTTTTATTGATTTTTTGTATAAAAAAATAAAAATTAAATCATATAAAAAAATTTAAAAAAACTAAATTAAGTTAAATTAGTTAGTTTTTTTTTTTTTTACTTTTAAACTAAAAAAACTTAATTTTTAAATCAGGCCAAACACAGACTTACATAAAATTCGTACTTTATCCACTCTATAAAAATAACAACCAAACATGATAATTGGTAATCCAATCCAAAGTTTAAAACTCCTATCAAACAACGCCACGAGTTGAGTTATTAGGGTACCATTAATAGGAAGAATAAAGTAGCACATAACAAAATTGCCCCCAAAATATAAATACATTTAAGCTAAGTTTTTTTTCTACTTTTCTTAGTTTTTTTTTGTTAATTAAACTAAGGTATTATTTTTTGAAGTTGTTTAGGAATAAGTTTTATTTAATTTTTAATTATTCCAAAAAAATTTATTTTTGAAAGTTATTGATAACCTAAATAATTTTATCCATATCTCATAAAAGTGCATTAAGTTGAGAAATTTAAACAAATATCATATTATCAACTGATAACAGAGTTTTAATTTTATAAATTTTTTTTCTACATATTTAGTTCTATACAATAACTAACTGGCGAAAATGCGCTCAATATTTTATTTTTTCACATCTCTTATATTAAGCAACATATATATATATATATATATATCCTAATTTAAATTTTTTTTAAATATTTTTAAAAAATAGTGTATTCCTCAAATCAAGTAACCTTACCATCTACTAGGCAAAATCACTCGCCGCCATAACACATACAAACGATACACAATTACATATAAACGATACATTTTTAAAACTATTTCACTATACACATAAATTTAATACATTTTAAAATTTACAAAATTATTAGTTTTGATATATGTTTCAGCTCATTGCAACCAAATGTGATTACTGATACATTTATCAGTATTAAATATACTATAAATATATTTCAGTTCACTATACATATACAACTGATACATTTATCAGTATTGAGTATATGTTGTAATATCTTCTTATAATATAGTTTTAAATTAATAAAATGTATCAGTGATTTAGGTGAGCTGTGTGCACTCAGTAATAACATGCAACTGATAATTGTATTAGTTGCACATTGATCATATAGAGAATATGTATAAAAAAAATCATCGAATCTTAACAGAACCCTTACGAGGCTGTCCGACACGAAAACTGTGTCGTCCTTCCCCATTGCGAACCACCTCACCTCCTCCATCTCCACCTGGAATGTTTCCCTAACGATCCGCGAGATCCAAATTGCCGACCGGTGCCCCTGCCTGTTCGAGTAATAGTACCGGCTCGTGTCGCCAGAGACTCTTACTTTCAGGAGGCCTTCGTCGGGATTCGTCTTCACCACTTTGTCCAGCCACGCCACGCCGCTCATTTCATTCGGCTTCCATCTCATTTCGTCTTCACCTTCGGGAGACCCTTGTGTCACCGACCGATGCCCCTGCCGATTCGAGTAAGAGAACCGGTTCATGTCATCGGTACCCCTTCAGAAAATTTGTTCAAGCCTGAAACTTTTCTTCGTTTGAGAGAGAGAGAGAGAGAGAGAGAGAGTGTGTGTGTGTGAGTGTGTGTGTATTGAAAATTAGAAATCCTAAAATTTGAAACTCCTAAAATTTAAGAATTGAAAATTCTAAAATTCTAAATTTTCTATGGGATTCGCTTTGATATTATTTTTATGAATTTGAAATTCTTAAAATTTCAATTGACAACCTACACAATCAATTACTTGTATTGTGAAATGGAAATAATAACGTTTTAAATTAAGACATATTAGACATAAAAAAATTACTTCAACTCATAAGTGACTAAATCTCTTAAAAAAAACTTATCAGACTAAATCTCTTAGGATATCTTGAAAAATTACTAACCTTTAAATTTCTCTATTAAGTAATTAAAAAGAGTGATAAATACACTTTTGATGACATTGTATTGATGTTTTTTTTTTGTTTCTAATTTTAAAATTCTATAATTTTTGTTATATATATGTGTGTGTGTTTTTTAAAAAGAATTTTTATTTTTAGAACCTACTCATCTTAAACAATAAAAATGAGAAATTTCTCATTTTCACAAAAAATTAAAAAATTAGCAATGTTAAACTAAAAATAAAGAATTACAAAAAAAATTTAAAATAAAAACTTTCTTCATTAACATTTTAAATTTAAAATAAATACTTTCTTAACTAGCATTATTCAATCTTATTTTCTTGTAGTTGTTAATACACTATTTGTTTGACAACTATTATTTCTACAGCCATGTATGCCTATTTTGTGTTATAATTTTTTTTTATAACCAGTGTTTTATTTCCTTACTTTTCTCCTCTACTCACATAATGCTTGTTTGGCATTTTTAAAATGTTAATTTATTTTTTTTGTAAAAAAGTCATCTATCTGGCTTCTTTAAAAAGTGACTAATTTTTTTTACTTCTGTTTTTCAAAAAAAAATTCTATACATATTTCAAACAGTGTAACTTTTTTGTGAGTAAGTGTTTAACAAACTTAGAGCTATTAATTTTTAATTTTTTATTATTAATTTTAATTATAAAATATAATTTATTTTTAATAATTATAATTTTTGTTACAAATTATTAATACTTTTTTTATTTTAATTATAAATTATAATTTTTATTATAAATTAAAATTTATAAACTATTAATTTTAATATTCTCAAATACGATCTTTTAATATTAAAATGAATATATTATTCAATTTAAAAAATCAACTCTTTCCCAACAAAAAAATAGTACTAATATTTTAAATGGTATAACTTAAAATAAAAAAAGTGCATATTGGAATTTTTATTAAATTATAAAAACATATTATTTTAAATATTTTAATTTTTTTTTTCTTTTTTTTTAAATAAGTTTTTTAAAAGTCAATTTTTTTGACAGTCTAAACATGGCCATAATTTCTTTCCTTATTTTTCGTCATAGATGACGTACGGTTGATGACGTACGGTTGATGTGGCATTCTTACTTTACAAAAACCCATAAAAGATAAGTACAAGGTAAAATTTACTAAGAAAAATTACTAATTACACCGATGTTGAAGGCTAACCAAATACAAATAAGAGCCAAGAGCTAATACTTTGATTAAAATCATAGTGGTCCCGTTTGGCTAATTTTACTTATTTATTAATTTATAAATTAAAAAATAAATTACGTTATTTAAATAATTAAATAAATTAAAAATAAAAAATAAAAAAATAAATTTATTTGAATAGTTAAATAAATTAAAATAAATTAAATAAATTTATTTGAATAGCTGACTTCTAAACAAATAAACTCGTTTGAATAATCTGACTCATAAATAAATAAACAAATAAATTACAAGCCACCCAAATAATATGTCTTAAATAAAATTTAATTTATTTGTTAATAATCAAATAAATAAATAAGCAAACTACCCAAACAGGACCAGTTTGTACTCATTTTTTTTAAATTTTATATTCATATATAATTACTGCCCCAGAACTTACATGGTGTTTGATATTTATAAAATTAATAATTTATAAATTATACCTGATAATAAAAATTGTAAATATTTAATTAAATTTATAATTTGTAATTAAAATCAGTATTAGAAAAAAGCCTTCTTGCGTTGGTCTCATATCGTTGCAAAAGGTGAAAATACCTTTGCAAAGAGTATTTGCGTCGGCTTAGTGACAGCAAATAAGGTGGTAACTGTCTGGGTCGCAAAAAGTAGAGCTTAACGACGGCATTAATCCATTGCTAATGTTTAAGACGGCAGAGCCTAACTTTTGAGACGGCAAATTGCCGACGCAAATACAAAAAAGACGACTTAAAATGAATTATTTGCTACGACCGCACCATCGCAAATACGTTTGCGACGGTGCTATAGCCGTCGTAAATACTATGAAACTTTTCTTTGGGCAATCCTAAAGTAAATAATAGCGTAACTAGTATCACTTTTAGCGACGGAAATAACACCTATGCAAATATATATCCATTTGTAGTTCACAATCATTCCCTATAATAAAATATTCATTCATTTTTCTATAATACTAAATCAATATTATCTATATTCTTTCCCATTAATTTCTTTAGCAAAATTTCAATTCATTCCTTAAAGCCAAATGTTCATATCATCCATTCATTCATAACTAAATATTAAAAAATATAAATTTACTAAATACAAATCAAAATAAATTAACAAGTGTACAAAAGTATGTTTAAGACAAATTTTGAGTTTAAAGACAAAAGTACAATTCAAAATAAATGGTCAAATAATTGAGCCTCAAACCACATGTTATTATGTATTTAAGAACAAGTCCATCATATTAATCATTGTACTCCACTGTTACTTATTCTTTCTCATTTTCTAACACTTCGAAAAAAAATTAAATATAATTAAAATTACTTTAC
Source organism: Heliamphora exappendiculata (assembly GCA_034768845.1). Taxonomy (NCBI): domain Eukaryota; kingdom Viridiplantae; phylum Streptophyta; class Magnoliopsida; order Ericales; family Sarraceniaceae; genus Heliamphora; species Heliamphora exappendiculata. The sequence continues at coordinate 7,816 of JAOTRH010071258.1, read as the reverse complement.
ATGATGATAATTACATAAAACACAAAATATATACATAACCCAATAAAATTAAATTCTAACATTCATCACCATATGACCAAGCAACATGTCGGTCAACAAGTTCTACAACCGTGTTCATCCCTCAGCAAAACCTTTCCAAATGAGCATTAAGCTTCTTAGCTTTTGAACTAATACTTTGCAATAACGTGGACCCAATAGTACTCCATCTACTTCGCACAATGGGTCTATAGTAATCAGAAGTCCTTTGGCCAAATCGTGTTTCGATATACCAGAATTAAGCAAGTTTACATCTATTCCAATCTACAACTATAAGTACAATTTTTTTAACAATATAGTTATATAGTTAACTTTTATTATCTTAAAACTTTTTCTACAAAAAGAAAAATATTTTTAAAACTTGACACACCAAGATAATGAAAAGGAAAGAAGAGAGGAAGCTGCTGAATGTGATAAACAATCTATGTGCAATCTATCTTTTATATGTTAAGCAATCCAAGATAACAAAGATGGATTAACCATCCTATGCTCATATCATTAAATTTTACCGACCCTATGAGATCTATTGTACACCAATCAAAATTGAATTATGTACACTATTTACTAGCCTGCCCTGGCCTAGTTTAAGTTTAAGATTAATTCTGTTTGGAACCTCAATCAAGGCTAATTGATTTAGATTGTGATTTTGTGGCTATATCTATTGTGAAGCATTATTTAAGTTTATGTTTCCTTACTTTTTTTTTTTTGGTTTCTTTTGTGTAATAAGTTTCTCAATCTTTAATTTTGTATTTTTCTAAAGACTGATTACTAATCACATTAAATTTTATATTTTCTATTTTTTGTGTTTCTTTTGGGTAATATGAATTTATTATCTAAACATATTGTTTTGTAAGTATTGTGATTGTGAAACCCCAATTTGATACTTCAACTTGTGTGATAATGGAACCCAGATTTGAGACTCTGGAACCCAAAATTTGCATTTCCAGTTTGATTAATGCTATTTCCATGTTTTACAATATTTTCCTCATTCTAACAATTTATTTGTTAACCTATTTTCAATCTTTCGGTTCTTAGGAATACTAAAAATAATGAATAATCCTATTTATGTTCAAGTGGGTTCTTACTAACAATTGAACAAAAAATTATAGTTCTATGAATGCTTTGGATCCTTAGAAACAGTGAGCAAAAATAAAATTTGGATGTGAAAAGTGTTAGGTTGAAGTTGAACATAACCATGCTCTCCATATGTCCAAATTGTTTTTTGAATAATGTTATTCTAGAGGGAATGAAACGACTACACATGTTATACAACAAATATAAACGGGTTTTCATTCAGTTCACCCGTAACCTTTACCGTTAAGCTATACAACAAATATAACATATTTGGATTTTCAACAGACTCACCCTCAACCTCCTAAGTTCACGAAGGATTTTTAATTGAATCACCCCTAATCTCAGCCGCGTGTGTGATTGTGTATATTTAAAATATTATATATAAGAAATACTTATTGCTCATTAAGCCGTGGAGAAGGTGGTGGTGGTGGAAGAGAACCCAACTGATCACTCTCATGAATATCATCTCCTACAGACTCCCTAAATATTCGGTGTCCACTAGACGCATCCAGAACCTACGATATGGTGGGTGTTATCCCCCATGAACAATTACTAGTGTGTATACATCAAATTATTTAAAAAATTAAATTTAAAGTTTTTGTACTCCACCTGTCTAGAGCCATCCAATGAACAACTCAGAGTTACAAGTAATAGTTGCAATGAGTGAGGCACAGTCTTGTTGCAGTTCTTGTTGCTTCAGACTGTCTGCAACACGAGCAACCACTCCGGCTCCTGCATTGTGAAGCCATTCATTTTTCACAAGTTTCACAATGATGAGAATTAGAGAGCTATGAAGTAACAATAATATACGTGATACATGCGGACTACTGACTCAATAATTTTAATAAAGAGTTTAATTAACAATACGACCTAAAAGCTTAAGTCCAAATCATTTGTGTAGTCCATGTGTTAATGTATTTCGTTATATATTAGACTTTTTTTTTCTATATTCCACTAAAGTAGGATGAGTATCACATAAAATACGACTATAAATGAAGCAAGTAGGTGACCATTTCGAAAAGGAAATTATTAGAGTACATGAATGTTGTTGTGGGCAAAGAATGGCCAGATTGCCAAGTGAAAGTTGACGTCGATTTTTTCCCATCCCAACTGTTGTAAGCCGTGGATCATTTCCTCAGTTCATATATCATAACTGTGTTAGCAGTTTGCTACTAGCAACAAATGAAGTTGGGTAACAGTTTTGGCACAACATTACCTTCCAAAATCTCATGATATTCTGTCGTGTTCTCTGTGTTGGGTGCATTCTGTGCTGCCTCCTTTGCTTTGGCTACTTTCGAAGGAAAATGGGGACCCGCAGAAGAAACTGGTGGATAATACCCGACATCTACAACATGCTTGTAGCCGTTCAGAGATTCACGATGAAGCTTCCATTTTTTGTACGACACATTGTAACCAAACAGGAACTTGAGAACATAATGATGAAGTTTCAATAATTAGTTGTTTAGGTATAAATAGTTTCACTATTGGATTCCAATTCATTTTTTGACAAATACCTGTTAGTTCCAATACATGAAGCACCATTGGGTTGATAACAAGAACGTGGCCTCTATGTAACAAATGGTAGCCTTCCATATATGTATAGTTTGGTAGTCGTACCTCTTATAACACAAAAACCTGCCCTGATCGATTCCCCATGTGTGTAATGAGAACCAGGGTTTTCATTTAGTATTGTTAAACAAATTGCCCCCCAACTCCCCCCCCCTCCCCTAAGATTTTTTTAAAAGAAAATTTTTTACATATATATATACACACACATATATTTCTAATTCAAAAGAGTGGGAAAAAAAAAACCCCAACATAAAAGAGAACCTTGAGAAACAATCTGGAAGAGCCAAGCAATTAGAATCAGCCACCAGTCACAAAAGTTGATTATGTAACTCAGGAAGCAGTAGGGAGGATTAAGGAACCATCTTAGAGTAATCTAAAAGATGTAAATGAAATAAAACTATACAGCTTCACAGAGAGAACAGGGTTCCAACACCTTGTGCTCACCATTCATTCTCAAGTTCTCAAGCAATCTTATTATCCCATTCGTCTACCTCTATTCAAGGTTCAGCCGGTAGAAAAATGATTCGCAAAGTTACAAACAACAATCAACAGAAAAATGGAGAAGTAATACCATGGCATGTAGCTTTCTAATTTCTTCCAAAATTGACCCATCACATTTAGCCTCAGAGTCCCCTTGTGAGAGGTTAGAAGGCAAATTAAGGAGCATGATAAGGTTACAGTGGAGTGTGAATATTAATTCCCAAAAAATATTTATTCTAACATACCCTAGGTTTCCCATTTGGTACCTCCAGCTGAAGCAACAAATCAATTACATCAATACATAACACCTACGCAGCAATTATACACGGAAAGACTTCAAAATTAAATAAACGATAAAGGCTCTTACGAGCCCTGTAGTAGTAAATCAACTAGATTTTTATAACAATTCCAACTTAAATATTGAACGTGGATAATAATTAATAAAGTAAACAAATCAACCAAATGAAGAACTTTTACATACAACAAAGCAGGTTAAATAGTAGCGCTACTATACTTCAAAAACAAGGAAACATACTAATTGACTTAATTTATTATAAGAAAACCTTAGTGGAGGCATACATTATTAGAGCATGTACTGAACCATATTGAGTGACCTATTGAAGTTTCCAATGCATACACCTACCAACAACATAAACTGTGCAGCCACCCATAAAGAATGAGACAGTGGTCTCTAATTGGAAGTATATCTGCATACAGACGTGCAAATGCATTATTTATTAGATTTATAAGCATAGGCCTGGACCTAAAAATTTGTCATCGGGTGGTAGTTTTGATTTACATCCCTATTTAGTCTTCTCACTTAATCTGTAATTGGATGCTCAAACTTAGAATACCTGACAAACTTATGTTGAAATGCAAATTGATGTGACCTAAACGAGATGATTATAGCAAATTTGAGAAATAATTTGGAACGAGAGTGAGGAAGAGAGGGAAGAGGAACATATTAGGTGATTCTCAAAACACACGGTTTGTCCGAGAATGTTTCGTCGATGGATGGTTGACGACAGGATGGTGGTGGCGTAATCGGCGGGGCGGTGGAGCGAGCAATGGTGGCGAGCGACGGTGACACGAGCATCGATGGCAAGCGGCGGTGGCGTGAGCGCGGTGGTGGTGCAGTGGTGCCGCGGTGGAGTCGCAATGGTGCTGCTCTGAGATTGGGCGCTGCGGGAGATAGGGTGCTACGGGAGAGGAAATTAGGATTGTAACATTGCAAAATGAAATTCGTTTTTGCGGTATGGAGTTTTTTGTTTTAAAAAACAAATTTTATTTGTTATGTATTTGTGTTGTATTTTGATTTATAATTTTTATTTACAAATATTTTTCAAATTGAGTTAAAAAAATAACTGAGAGAATTGCTTATTTTGTTATTTTATTTTCTTAAAGCTACACTGTTTTGTTTTTCTCTTTTTTCCTATTAAAAATATAAATAGATTTTATTTAATTAGGCTTATTTGCATCTGTCTCATTCCCGTCGTAATTACATAGTTTTTGCGACTACAATTCCTACGACCCACATTGTACCATCATAAATATTTATTTTTTTATTAATTTGCATCAAAATTTTTGCGTCGACACCTTTCCTGTCGTAAATATATAGTTTTTAGAGTTACAATAATTGCGACCATCATTGTACCGTCATAAATATTTATTTTTTACTAATTTGCATTGAAAATTTTGCGTTGGCGCTCTTCCCGTTGTAAATACATACTTTTTACAACTACAATAATTACGACCACTATTGTGTCGTCGTAAATATTTATTTATTTTACTTATTTACGTTGGGGTTTTGAGTCAACGCTCTTCTCGTAGTAAATACATACTTTTTTCGACCACAATAATTGCAACCATCATTATGCCGTCTTAAATATTTATTTTTTTCACTTATTTGCGTCGGAGTTTTTACCTGTTGCAAAAAACCACTTTTTACGTCGGAGGCAAAAAGTTATTTTTCTAGTAATGAATTAAAAAAATAATTATATTTTATAACAAAAATTACAAGTGTTTAAACCAATTTATAATTAAAATTAATAGTATAAAATTAAAAATTATTAAAAATTTCTTTGCCAAACATTTATTTGTAACCAACAACTTCTTCAGCTACCCAAGGTTGAGCCCAACATTTTTTTATTACATCTACCGAGTTGTTTGCTGAAAATTACAAAAAATAATCGTTATGGGCAAATATTGTTGCATCTCCGCGTATAAAAGAATAAAATCATATCATTACATTAATTTACAACAATCGGGGCGAAATATTAAAATATTAATCAAACTTTTCAAGAGAGGTTAGGCTCTCAAATTCGTCTAAAAAATTTGTTAAGACTTTCACTTCTTAAATATATTATGAAATTTTTAAATATTTTTAACATTTTTGTGTGTGTGCGCACGCGTATGTGCGTAAGGAAGAAAATAACTACAAGAAAAGGTGAAATATTGAAAAAAAAATAATTGTATTAGTTCTTCTTCAAACGTGTCCATTTTAAAGAAACGTTCTCCTAGCAATGAGGTTTATAAAGTAAAATTACTGTCGGTTATATGTCTTATATTCTGCGTACCTATATAATTAATATTTTATTTAATTGTATTTTGGTTGAACTGGAGTCATAAATCCACAAAGTGTTTAATGTGTGTAGAGTTTTATAATTATATGGGGGGCTAAAATTTTAGAGTTTGTCTATAAATAAGATTCTATAACTCTAATTATTTGGTGAAACGTTGAATTAAAAGGGGTAGAGATGTAGAGAGTGATGAAAAAATACCAAGGACAAAAGAATAACTCTTGAGCTGGAAAACATAGTTTGTTTTAGGTGTTGGGTTGTAGATGTCGAATTTTGGGGTATTTTTTATGTTGGAATTGTATACTCTACGATTATATTAAATTATCTTTCGCACCCATGAACGTATGTAAATTGTATTGAATTACGAAAATTCTTGTGTAAATTTTTTTTGTGTGTGTGTATAGTTTTTGCTTTTGTTCGCATTCGAATATTGATATTCAAATCCTAATAAATTGTATCAAAGCCAACAGTTGAAGATTCAAAATTGTAGGAGAAGATTGGAGCACATGTATTATTTTCTATTTTGATTTGATATTGATAAAAAATTATTATTTGCAAACAAAGAAAAAAAAAGGTAACGGTGTTCCGATGACGTTGTAGCAGTTTCAGCGTGTAACAGCGTGTAACAATGTTTCAGCAAAACAATGGCGTTGCTTGGTTTTGTTGTTGTGCATGGAGTGCGGAGAATGAATTCTAATTGATGGTGATGAGAATATGTGCGGGTTGATTTGGTATGCATCAAATTAAGAAAAAAATCATTCGTTCAAAATTGTTTTGTTATATTGACTTGTATATATTGTAAAATAATTAAAGGAGAAAGTGTTTCTTAAGATTTTTAGTGCTGTGAATTCATTGGTACGATTAGAATTTTCAGATTTTGAATGGATAAATGAGGTTGGATAGATTCGGCCCAAGATTGGGTTTGATCAAGAGCGATCGGGATTGATTGCAGTGATCAAAGGAAATTCAAAATAATCTGGTTCAATCAATGGTGGAAGACTAATCATTAATTAATGCAGTTAAGATTTTAGTTATAGGTAGAGTCAAGTCAGACAGAGATTTCTTAATTCGACAGATAATTAGCAACCACTACACCTCAACGGATAGGTGGAGTGACGATAGACACTTTGACAAATAGGTATTGGGCATCTCGATATAAAGGAACAGGTCATGTTGGTTTGAGTGTGGCGGATTGGTGACGTTGGCATAATCGACATCGATACTAATTATCTTCAAGGTAATTTGAAGAATTCAAATCAATGTAAAGATTGTTGGATGCATTTCTTGTATTCTACGGACCCATATAATTAGTATTTTATTTACATATATTTGAACTGGATTAGAGTTATGAATCTACAAGGAGTCTAATATGTGTAGAATTTTGTAATTATATGGGGTTAGGGTATTAGAGTTTACTTATAAATAGAACTCTATCACTCTAATTATTGTGTAGAGAGTTGAATCAAAAAGAATAGAGATATAGGGAGTGATGAAAAACTACAGGGGATATGGAAATAACCCTTGAGCGAAAAAATAAGACTTGTTTTAGAGCTCAGGTTCAGAGTGTCGAATTTTGGGGTATCTTTTATCTTGAGATTTTACATTTTATGGTTATATTAGATTATTACCCGCACCCGTTGACGTACGTAGGCAAGTTGTGCCGAATCACGTAAATTTTTATATAATTTTTTCTTTAATGTGTACATAATTTTTACTTTCGTTCACGTTCGAAAATTAATGTTCAAATTTTAATAATTACGAGGTAAATATAAATCAAATTCACCTTCTAGCTAAAGAGGAGAACAAGGGGAAGTCAGATGAAAAAATTTAAAATCTCTCGACTATTCAAAACAAAAAAAATCTTTGATCATTTAGCGTAAGTTATTAGTTTTGGGTACATGTTTTTGACAACTTTGATTGTATTTTTTTTTTCTTTTTTTTTTGTTCTCTCTTTTGGAGACTTGAGTGTCTTTGTGTGTTTTTTTTTTAAAATCCTTCTTACCCTCTTGGGCTAGCTGTGAGAGTTATATATATATATATATATATATATATATATATATATATATATTTTGTATATA
>JAOTRH010071237.1:0-17856 GCA_034768845.1 Heliamphora exappendiculata | reverse complement strand
CCCTTTTTATACAACCAATTTTAAGAAATTCATGGTAATCATTTTCCCAAAACTCCCATTTTTGTAAAAACCCAACTTAACCCTGTCAATTATTCAAATCATGCATGGAACTAACTAGTTCTTTACTCATATACACAAAGTATCAACCCAAATCAACTCAAAACATGTAAGTTAATCTAAATCCTACCTCTTGAAGTTTTAACTCTTGAAATCCACCGCAATCACCACCTTAGGGTTTTGGCTCTCGTTAGTTTTGCTCCTTGGTGCTCAATCTTTCATTTCCATGCTCCAAAGCTTGATTTCCTTACTGGTTTACCTCAAATTTAGCGTCTAACGTTGTCAATTTTAGCAAGGGAGGGTTAGGGTTTGAGGAGCAACAAGAATTCTCCTAAATGATCCAAGAAAAGAAGAGGAAGAAGAGAAGAGATGGGAGAGGAGAGGGTGACGTCAGTGGGGTGAGGGGGTGAGACCCCTTGCCCCTTTATCTCTCTCTCTCTCAATCTCTCAAACTCTCTAGAATGGTCTAAGATCATGCTTGGCTTGCCTCTTATTGTTTCTACTTTCTTCTTTCTACTTTTAGCTTTCATGACCCGTTTTTCACTCTAATTTAATTCTATTAACTTCACAATTTAATTTCACATTCACAACTTAATTTTGAATCCATATTCCAAGAATGTAAATTAATAAGCTATACTCAGCCACAAATTATTGTCATTTAGTATCCTGTATCTCAATTACACTCTCACATGCCAGTAAGTTAACCGTTAATTAACAGAATTTTATAACGCCCATATCTAAAATTAATTCTATGTCCTCACTTAACCTAAAACATATAAATATAAAATAAACACGTACCAGGTCCTTACAGAACTGTTATGGAAACACAATGTAACAAATACAACATGATTCAACCACGTAGAAATTGATAAGTGAACTATTTTCAGTTGGAGTTTATAATATCAGCTTTAAGAAATGAGAACTGTTACGCAAAAAGAGAAATGAATGTTGCCTACAGTTTCCAGTTACATAATCAATTATAAGTGAATGCTGTTTAACTATAAGCACATAGTAGTTTCCCCAAAATGCACACAAGACAACATTCACAAAATTCCAAACTGGACATATTTATGGCAACTAAAACAATTTAATAACATTCTCACTTTTATATATCCAAAATAGTTTCATTTTGTTGATTTACAAAATTCAACAACTTCACAAATTAACAATTTAATGGCAAACGGTCTCATTTACATTGACATATTGTGTTCTCATTTAAAACTAGTTTATTTACATTAACACATTATGTACACATCTAAAAACTTATAAGGTGTTAAGAACTTAAACAACACGTAACATGTTTTGACTACATATACTTACTACAACGATAGGCTCACAAAAAACAAGAGGTAAGGATGATAAGAGGGATGTAATCACTACGAACTATTTCGAAATTGGTAACAATGAAAACAATGTTAGCCTAGTCTCTTAAGAACCGAGAACTGTTACCAGTGAAATAGTAATTGAGAACAGTTTCCAAATTGGTAACAATGATAACAATGATAGTACAGAGTTTGGGAATTGGGAACTATTTCCACTAAGAACATTTACTAGTGTTGACAGTGAAATGTTAGTCGATGATACAGCTGCTCAACATGTTAAACAGATTCAAATTATCTCATTCCAATTCAACACCTCATGCAAGCATTTTAAGAAATGTGATTGATGTTGACAACACATTGAGACCAAGTCAAAATGATTCAACCAAATAAACAACTAGTAGTGAACTACTTTGGGGTAGGAAGTTCTATTACAAAGCACCGAGACTTGATTACAGAGTACCATGAAGGTTCATATATAAGAGTTCAGAAATACTCACATGTTTAAATAACAAATACAAGTCAATGGGATCATGTACAAGGTTTCAAAATATCCACATTGTGAAATAAGAACTACAGTTCTCAAAATAAAATACAGAAAACTAATGGGAACATGGAATGTCATACATGCATGTTATATACAAGCACTTAAACACAATGTAAGCAAAGAAGGAGAGTTTGTAAGTGTACTATACAATTTTCACAACCACGATCAATGCGCAATGGTAAATGTCAAAATGAGAATGGCTGAATGATAATGTTTGCATATATGGATAATCAATTATCACATATAGTATTTGATTTTTGAAAACCCTATATGAATCAAATCTAAATGGAAAGATTTCATACCTAGGGTTGCACATTTACGATAGATTGAAAATCACAATGTATTCACTTATTCTTTCTAACCATTGTTCACACCGTTGATGGTAGTTTAGCACTGATTCAGTTTCGGATGGGGATGTCGTCGAGATATTCGGGGCTCCAGTTTCTATCTTTGAAGATGATGAGAAATGAACTGAAGTAATGGTTCCTTCAGTTTCCAGAGAAAAGAGGTAACTGGTTTCCTCAATGCTAATTACTTTTGAGCGCCAATGAATTGGTTAAATGAAGGGCACCTATGTAAAAACAGAATAAAAAAATGACTTAACAGGATAAAGGTTTTCAAATGGGACTTATCTCAAAATATCCTACAAAATTGGGACTTCTCACTTGAGCTCCCATTATAAAATGATTCGTTAGCATAATCTCTATTATTATATGTATGTTTTAATATTGCTGAAATTTAGTGCATTACAGTGCATGCCATGTATTGGGCAATTCCGTCACCCTTATGACACTATGCATCATTTCTTTCCCACTACCACACCTCTATACATTCAGCCTCTCTCCCATCTTGGCCGGCTAACACTTGAGAATTTTTTGGCAAAATTTTAGTAAGAGGAAAGAAGGGGGGGAAAAAGGAGGAAGATGGGTATTTCTTTTCTAAGTCTTGTGGTGCATTCAAGGGAAGTTCTTCTTCATACTACTCTTTTCTTTCCAATATTTCAGCACTTTATTAAGGTAGAAATCTTTCACATATGCTTGTATTTTTTCTCATTCATGCAATCTTCGGCCCCAAATACTCAAAGAAGGTGCATGTGTTGGGGCTAAAGACCAAGATCCAAAAATTGTGTGTATAATTTAAGTTAAAAAAATTCAGACAAGTAAGTCTCGAAATAGGTTGCAAATTAAAATTTTTTGATATCGAACAATTAAAAATATAAACTCGGTATAACTCCTAAAGTTAGATTAAAATTATACTTTCGAAATCTGATTGGATTGATTTCATTCACTACAACAGTTTTTAATCAACAAGTCGCCGCAATTTTTAACTAAAAGTCAATTCGTTAATCAAGCCTTCTGTTGTATTCCCGAGTGGCGAGATCACGATTGTAGTGTGGCCTACATTTTTCGTATTATTTAAAACCCTTATTAACTATACTTAGGTTTTTAAATACGTGAAAACCCTAGTCTTGAAGCCAATTGACTGAATTATAAAATTAAGATTTATAATTACAATTTTATAGGCAACAGCAAGGACCTATGAAGTAAATAAAACGTGAGCTACTAATATAATTATGAAATCTTACCTCAATATAAAAATAATTTTATGAAAATATAAATTATAATTTATTCCATTAAAGAATTATAATTGTATTCCTAGCCTTATTCTCAAAATTAAATTATTTGAGCTCCTCTTATTAAATGCTTATTATTCTCATCCACCTTAAGAATATAGATACCCATCGATTAACGTAAATTACTGATAGTTTTATTACATTGGTTTCTTCAAAAAAATCCTTAAGATCTTCCGCTTAATTTATTTAACATGCCGGATTATAAAATTCACCTGGGAATTTAGTACAGTCAAAACTTATAAGTTTTCTTAATGGGGTATTATCAATCCCGATTAAGGGACAAGAATTCCATTAATAATTAATATCTACCACATAATTAACATAATTATCTAACTCATCGGTATTATAAACCTATAAAAGATTGTAACATTTAATAAATCAAAATAACGAGCATTAAATATACGCGTCTAATAATTATTTCGGTATTAAGAGTACAAGCACCCAGAAAACCATGAGGTATAAATTAATTTATATAATCAGTATAAAATTAATTATTCCAATGCAATTCAGTTCAATACACACAAAAGTCTACTAGCACAATGAGTCGGAATAATTATCAACATAATTACCATTCCCCATAATCAAAACGGATCTAGTAAAACATTATGCTACAATCTTAACGATGGTCTGCCCAATTTCATCTAAGACTGTGAATCAAAAACTTATATTCTATAAGAACCGATAATCTGGTCGTCTGTATGTAAGCTAAACTCTACACACCAGATTGACTACTATGTAGAATAAAAGACACTCATACACAATATTAAATAAATAATAAAACGCATACATTTACTTATGAAAATTCTCATAAAATAAAAAAATCTAATTTTATTAATAAATAAAAAAATACAAAAGTTTAAAAACTAGTTTTTAGTATACATCCTTGATAATCTCCAATTATTCAAAATCATGCTGCTATACATCTAATTCTCATACCCTTTATATGACTGTCAAAAATCTTAGCTGATAAGTTTTTTGTAAAAAGATCTATAAAGTTGTCTACTGATATAATTTTGGTCATAGTTACGTCACTTCTCTGTACGATCTCTCATATCAAGTGATAGTTACGCTCGATGTGCTACCTTTTTTGTGGGCTCTTAGTTCCTTTGAGTTGGTAACCGCTCTACTATTATCACAGTAAAGTGTAATAACCAACTAAATTGAATGCACTACATCCAAATTCAACAAGAAATTTTTGAGCCAAATGGCCTCCTTAACTGCTTTAGAAGCTGCTACGTACTCGACCTCCATGAAAGAATCAGCAATATAGGATTTCTTGATACTCCTCCAACTTATGGCTTCACCTCCCAAGGAAAACATATATCCCATTTCATGAGTCATTGTCTGACTAAAAACCCAAGTCTGTGTACCCCAAATGTACTAAACTATCTTCTTGGTATACTAACATATAATCTCTAGTCTTTTTTAAGTACTTGATTATATATTTTATCATTGTTCAATGCTCTTGCCCTGAATTAGACTGATATCTACTAATCATGCCAACGGCAAAATAGATGCCAGGTCTAGTGCAAAGTATAGCATACATGAGGCTTTCAACTGTCGAAGCATAAGGAATTCCTTCATCTTTTCTATCTCGACATCTATCAAAGAACACTAATGCTTGGATAAAGTGATTCCATACCTAAAAGGGTAAAACTCTTTCTTGAAATTTTGTATGCTAAAATGAGCAAGGATCGTATTGATATAAGTAACTTGTGTTAAGCCCAACATCCTTTATTTTCGATCTCGCACAAGCTTGATCCCAAGGATATGACTAACTTCTCCCAGGTCATTCATATCAAACTGGTCGAATAATCATATATTCACTGAAGATAACACCCCTACATCATTTTTGATGAGCAAGATATCATCCATGTAAAGTATAAAAAAACACCACCACGCTTTCATCATACTTCCATCACGCTTCATATACACACATAAGTCGTCAGGACTTTGATCAAAATCATATGACTTAATAGCCTGATTAAACCAAATATTCTAAGTTTTATCCCTTCGAGTGGTTTTACATAAATTCAGAGTTTTTTTCACCTTCCCGTCTGCTCATCTTTTCTTCTTATAGATCCATTTGCATCCGATGAGTTTTATCCCTTCATGTGGTCTTACAAATTTTCAGACCTAATTAGAGTATATACACTCCATCTCTAAATTCATAGTCATTTGCTAAAATTCTACATCTTTATCTTGGAGTACTTCGTTGTAGTTACAGGGTTCAGTATCTAATTTTATCGAGATATTTTCAAAAGACTCTTCCAATAATATATATCGATCAAGTTGACGAATAACCCTCTCATTACGACGAGGCACTACCCGCATATGTATACTAGCAGTGACATGTTGTGCTGATTCTGAACCCTATGCACCATCACCTATATGCTCCTCTAGTTGTGAAATCGACATGTTGATGGTAGCACCATAATCTGATTTAGGATCTGCACATGTATCGATAATCCTCACACTATGATGAGACAATGGGATATCGATGACACTTTCATGTGGCGCTTCTCTTGTACTATTGGTATTTTTTCTCAGCTCTTTCATAACATTTTCTACTTTTGAACTTGTAGTGCATTATATAATCCTCTTCCAAGAATCATGTATTAGTATTGAAAATGACCTTTGGATACTTAGAATTATAAAATTAAACCACCCTTCATTCCCTTTGGATATCTGAGAAAGAAATAGACTTCTATTTTCAATTCCAACTCATTCGTGTTCCCTTTAAGTACGTGTGCTAGACATCTCCAAATCTGAATATATCTTAGACAGGGCTTGTGCCTGATCCACAATTCTACGGTAGTAGTACATACTGACTTAGAAGATACCATGTTCAGAATATAAGTCATTTTTTCTAATGTAAATTCTCAAAACAAATTAGGTAACTCTGAATCACTCATAATAGATCTTATAATCTCCATAAAAGTCCTATTTTTTCTTTTTGCTACACCATTCTGCTGTGGAGTGCCAAGTGCAGTCAACAGGGATGCAATCCCCTCCACTAACAAGTAGCCCCTAAACTCTTCAAAGAGGTATTCGCCACCATGGTCAGACTATACTATTATGATACATTTACTTAGACGCTTCTCTGTTACTGTCTTAAATTGTTTGAATTTCTTAAAGCATTTAGTCTTACGGTGCATCAAATAAATGTACCCGTAACTTGAGTAATCGTCAATAAAAGTGACAAAATACTCAAAACATTCTCTAGCCTAGATATTCATAGGTCCAAATACATCAGTCTGAATCAGTTCTAATGGTTCTTTAACTCTATAGCCTTCAGCCAAAAATGACATATGAATCAGTAATCGTCAATAAAAGTAACAAAATACTCAAAACTTTCTCTAGCCTGGATATTCATAGGTCCAAATACATCAGTCTGAATCACTTCTAATGGTTCTTTAGCTCTATAGCCTTTAGCCAAAAATGACCTATTTGTTATTTTTTCCTCCAAATAGGATTCACAGACTAAAAGTGCTTTCACTTTTAATGAACTCAAATCTTCATCTTCAACCAGTCTATTTATTCTTTTTAGATTTATATGACCTATGAGTAAGTGTTAAAGATACATTTGGTTCATTTTAGAAGCTTTCTTTCTCTTAAATGATAAATTAGATGTATTATTCAATTCATTTAATTGTAATATAGAAGATATAGGAGTTATAACATACAAATCATCTATCAATGTATCAGAACAAATAAAATATTTATTATCTTTAATAATTATAGAGTTATTAAAATAAACAGAGTATTTATTCTTAACCAATGTAGAAATCAAAATTAAATCCCTGCTTATGAAAGATACTCAAAGGGTTGCCTTTAACTTACCTCTGCTTTTGTTTATTAAATTGGTACTTCAACGGTTACTAATGTGTTCATAAGATAATATTTTAAAAGTAAAACTCTATTTCTACAAAAACTGAGAGTGACATCTTCTACTACAACTACCGTCACCCTTGTATTATTGCTCATGTGTAGGTATATCACCCAATCACTAAGCTGCTTGATTTCCTGAAACCCTTGCAAAGAATTGCAAATATGATTAGTGGCACTCGTATTTACACTCCAGATACCGCTAGATAATACCGCTAAACATGTGTTCAACAACTAGTGAATAAAAATTACCTTGGTTGTTATGCTTATTGAGAAAAACTAGGCATTGCTTCTTCTAGTGTATGTCTGGTTGTAGTAAAAACACTTGCCTTTTGACTTTTTTCACACCAGTGTTTGGCCCATTAGCTGCCTTTGGACCTATGCCTCCCTATTTATGAATTTTTTTTTTCTTTTTATCTTTCAGCTTAGAGAAAAAATTCTTTTTAGCGTTAAAAATACTTTTTGACTTCCTAAGAATGCCCTCAGCTGCTTAAAGTTCTTTAAGTAGATCTGCCAAGAAAAAACTAAACTTGTTCATGGTGTAGTTCAGGCAAAATTGCTTAAATCTATCAGATAGCGACTGGAGTATGATATCGACTTGAGTTTTTCGTCAATCTTAGCTCCAAGAATCTCCAATTTATTGAAAAGACTAATTATTTTTAGAACATGATCCCTAACTGGGGTTCCTTCAGTTATGTTTGTGTTCATCAATGATTTCACGGCTACCTACCTAGCTACACGATTCTGATACCCAAATATTTCTTTGAGGTTATGAATCATGTATAGGCACTAGACATAGACTAATGCTGATGTTATAGTACATTTGACATAAATGCCAGAATGTAATAGTGAGTAATCTGATCAGCCTTCTGTCACTTCAGATAACTCTGGATTTCATGTTCGATCGCCCCCTCATTAGGTACTAGTGGACAAATCTCTGTTAATACAAACTTATAATTCTCGATAGTTAAAACGATATCCAAGTTTCTTTTTCAGTCAATGTAATTAGGACCCGTGAGTTTATTTTCTTTGAGTATAGACACGTGAGGATTGAAAGTCATTTTATCCTAAGAATTATATAATTAAAAATTATTAATTATGATGAGTAAAAAAACTTTGAATTCTTTTTAAAAAATTAGTCCCTCTATAAATTTTAAAAGAACTCACCAGAAATCTAGTACACCGTGAATAGCATGCCTCGATGGAAAGGTCGTCTATTATTCAGCATTTGTCCAGGCATGCCAAATCCTATTAATTTTACTATCTAGATAATAGATCGTGCCAAATAAAATTAAATAGTTAACATAATTTTGGTCCTATAAATAATAATTGTAACTCATATGGAGATGATACTATTATTTATAATTAAGTGTAAATTATCACTTAATCTCAAATAAATCACTTCGCAATAAAACCTTTAGATGGAGAAGTGATTCACACTAATAATTTTTTAAAATTATCCTTAAAGAAGTTTCGTACTGATGATACCGTAATTAATTTTGTCCGATGAAGAGAAAAACCCTAAAGCCAATACACAAAATTAATTACACCACCTACAAATTAGTGATGGAGACCGTGGAATTTATCTGTGAGTAAATTCCCTCACTTAATTTTTAAAATACTTTTTAGGGTTATAAAAATTATTTAATTTTAATAAAATGAAAATTTTTGAAAAATTGCACATTTGAAAACATTCTGATTTTAACCATCTTTACGTGTTATATGTGTAATAAATAAAATTTTTTAAATTCTCTTTATTTTATAAAAAAAGTAATTTTAAATAAAACCATAAGAATTTTAATTTTATTTCCTATTAAACATATTCGAAAAAAGAATTTAAAAACTAAACTCTTTTAATCAATTTAAAATTCAAAATTAACTTGCACATTTTCCAATATTCTAGGTTTTTAAATCCATCTTAAACATATTTTTGAGTAATAAAATAAAATTTCAATATTTTCTTTAAAAAATTAATTAATCAATTAATTTTAGGAAACTTAGTTTTTTTTCGTCAAAAAATAAATAAATTTCAAAAAATGAATTAATTAAACTGAAAAGAAAATAGAAATCGAAATAAACCATTCACACATTTGAATAAATAAATAAATAAATGCAGAATCCTGACTTTTATGGTCTAGCAAAAACTCTTTAAGCCAAAGAGTTCCTGTTCATCTAAAAGTCCTATAGTCTTATCAGAAATATAATTCTGCTACAACAATGAACCTACAGCCAACATAACTCTTTGTCACGCAGCCACCGTTGTCGTTCCTGGAATTGCTTTTGCGCTGCCCCAAGCCAGCGCTGTCGTCAGTGTTGCGCATTGCCGTGTGCGCCTGCGCGCTGCCCTGTGTCACAGCTGCCCCATGCAGTCGCCTATGGTGCTACATAATCAAAGGCTGCTTTGATACTAATTGTTGGGGCAAAAAACTAAAATCCAAGGATTGTGTATATGATTTAAGCACAAAAAAAATAGGATGGACAAGTGCCGAAACAGGCTCTAGATAATTTTTTTTGATATCGAACAATCAAAACATAAACCCGGTATAACTCCTAAAGTTAGATTAGGATTATGCCTTCGAGATCTAATTGGATTGATTTCGTTTATTGCAACAGTCTTTAGTCAACAAGTCGCCTCAATTTTTTACTAGAAGTCAATTCGCCAATCAAACCTTCTATTATATTTTCGAATGTCAAGATCGCGACTGTAGTATGGGCTACGTTCTTCGTGTTCTTCAAAATCCTTATTGACTAGATTTAGGTTTTTAATTACGTGAAAACCCTAGTCTTGAAGTCAACTGACAGAATATTAAATAAGGGATTACAACTGCACTTTTATAGGCTACAATAATGACAGGTGGAGTAACTGCACTTTTGTAGGCTACAGTAAAGACATGTGGATAACCTACTCAGATTCCCTGCTAGAAATCACGTCAGCTAAACACGTTTCTAACTTGGATCCCAACTTTGTTAATCCAAACGTCCAAAGAAAAGACTAATCAATCCTAAGGTTCGACCCCCATGCGCACATATACACAACATCCACATAATCAACACGCTATCATGCTCGTTCTATCAAAACATCTAAACACATGCAGTCAAGCACATGCAATCAACCTTACCAGGTGATGCACCATCTTTCCACGGCTCTAGGTATTCGAACCCAGAGCTCTGATACCATTCTGTCATGGCCCAAACTCCAGCTCACGTGAAACACTCACAAAAAATCAAACATAACACCCAACCCGAGAATACATTCTCAAGATAAAATATATATGCATTGTATATAATCACCAACTGGCTCACATACACGGTGCCAACACCAAAAAAACATGTAAACATACATGATACAGAAAGAATCAAAAGGGAAGACTACAAATCTTTCGCCTCTCCAGCAACCCCGAATCAACCTGCGTGACAGATACCTGAAAAATATTTTAAATCCCACACCGTGAGCCAAAGCTCAGCAGAAACTAGACAACACATGTAGTATAAGCTAAGCATGCTAGGAAAACGAGATGCGACTTTTTGACTCTCTTCCAAACCATTAAAACAATTTGCACAAGTAACGGAAAAGCGAGGATAAAAACCATTTTTGACTCACATGAGCCTTGAAAATGATTCTTTTGTGTTACGACTCCCTCAGGTCATAAATATAGTTTAAAAATTGATTTATCTGTCCTGATATGCATTTCATGCAATCCATGTATCTGCTCAGACTTCCACTAAGGGACCGCAGCTCTCGTCTAATGCATTGTTAACTAGAGTTAACATTCGTCGAACCACGAACATATATCATCCTTCACATGCAACTCACACAGTACACGCAATTCACGTATCCAGTGCAACACACACAACACATGCTTCTTCAGGACCTTGTTTCTGTTCTTTAGATACTCGCACACAAGTGCATCGTTAACTGGAGTTAACATATATCTTCACGGGGTAAAATCGTAGGAACAATATACGCCCTCAATACATATCTTCACGAACTTTCACCGTATGACCAATATACGCCATAACAAATACATCTTTATGGACTTTCACCGAGGGACTAGTATACGCCCCAACATATACATCGTCAGCCAGAGCTAACATTCACAGAACCACATGTTCATCCATCTCATTCCATACACAAATGCATAACTAAACCAGGATTTAATGCATAATTCTGCGTACCAACATTACGTTTCACATAACCACGTTACACATAACGACATCAAGGTCATGTAATTCATCTACACAATCCGTACAAAAATAAACTAGAGTTATAAATGCACAAAGCCATGTATAACTTCACATCATGACGCCACCAGCCATATAACCCGACATCCACTCACATGGACAATCAACAACCTACAGAACCAAAACTTGACCCGAAGGCCAACACCGCTCAAGCGCTCAAGTGCTCAACCACCGCTCGAGTAGTCCCCTACCAACATAACACACACCCACAACCCCGCTCGAGCGCACAACCACTGCTCGAGTGGTTAACGCTGGGTGAAAAACTAAACGAAGAAACAAAACCAAACCCCCGCATGCAACAATGTACAAACCACCACAAGCACAACCGTGCACCAAAAACCCACATCTAACCATGCACATCACCCCCGAGGACGGCACCTAACAAACACCCAAGGCCACGACACGACCCTCGAAGCCACAACACAACCAACAGATCCCCAAAAAGAATCCAGCAGTATTTCAGTAGACTAATCCCATAAATCAATCAACTGAATACCGTTGGAAACCAATTAGAACAAAGGATCCAACCACTAAACAACAAAACACAAACAAACTCCCAAGGCCCTGACACGACCAACACGGCAAACACGAACCCACACACGCCCAACACGGTAAACATGAACCCACACAAACCCACGACGCCCGCGCGCATCCAACACAAGCCCACGATGCCCTTATGCGCCCAACACAAACCCACGATGCCCCAAGAAACAAGAAACTTGATAAAAAGGGCCAACAAGGATGAAAAATAACATTTTTCCAAGCATTCGGTCAAAATGGGTGAAAAACGGATGAGAAATTTTGACATACCTTCACTCTTTTGATCATAACTTTTGCCACAAAACTAATTTTATTGTGAGAGAGGTGTCATTGGAAAGAATACTTTCAGGGCTTCAATTTGAGTACAAGATCGACCTAATTTCGAGTTCGAATGAGGAAGATATGATCACAAGAAAAATTTCTTGTGCAGCTAGTCCGCCCAAGCGAATGTCGGGCGCTTGAGCGAGATACCACCCGAGAAAAACCCAGATTTTCCCTTGTTTTGTGTTCTAAGCCCCAAAACTCTCAAACAATCACTATGATGCTTCAAAATACACATAAGCCTACCAACGCGCATATATTTAACACCCACGAACATATACGAGCCCAAAGCATTAAGAACCACCGAACAAAAAACCTCAAAATCCAGTTCCATCCAACTGAAACAACACAAAACCCCCTTTTTAAACCAAAACCCAATTTTTTTGAAACATCAATCGAATTTTTCATGCATTTTTAACCGGTAAAAACACCCACGATTAGACATAGCACCCTTATAAGACATGAGAGTCTAAGATCCTATCTTGTTAAGTTAAAAACTCGATGCCTCGATCCACGTATAAAATCGAACTTTGCCAAAATGATATTCTGTCCTGATGAACACGTAACCCACCGTGCCAATAGCAGGGATCCTCTGTTGGATTGTCGAAAACCAAGTCTCGATCCCCCGTGAAGTCTGGGAGAAGGTAGAGAGAAAAAATGAAACTTAGCTTGTTAGTTTTGAAAATATCTTTTCAAAATATCTAACGCGAGATATTTATAGGTCACGAAAATATCTTCTTTTTTTTTGAACCCGCATCACAGCATCCAATGACCCCGGGAACCAACTCCGCATGCATATCTAAGCCCGATCATGCATAAAAACATATATAAACATGCAGCAACGAAAACACTAAATGTGCATCGAAAAACGCCAAAAAAAGAAAATGAGTTAGGGTCTCACAACTCTACCCCCTTGAAGGAATTTCATTCCCAAAATTCACCACAAGGTCAAAAGAAACAACCACATCGATCACCGTCAACACCGGCACGAGAGATGGTCAGCCAAACCATTCCTAGGATATAGTCAAACAAAGTCAGGCATCCTAAACAATGGCTAACTATCTCAAAGACACAGGATCTACAACTCACCCCAACCTCACATCCTCACCAACCGCTGCCTCAACACAGCACATCACTCACGGAGTCCACCACCAACTCCAAACCCACGGCCACAACCTCGAACACAGCCTCGCCCTCTCCGCGTCGACATCACATCTATATGAACGAAAAAATAGAACATAAGACGCAGCGTATCGTATGAACATAAACACTAAGCACATAAGCATGTCAACACATAGCCACATAAGTTCATGCTATACAAACCCCACATACCAAGGAGAACAGACAAGAATGACGTGTCAATCTGGATAACCTACTTAGATTTCCTACTAGAAATCACGTCAGCTAAATGCGTTTCTAACTTGGCTCCCAAGTTCGTTAATCCAAACGCCCAAAGGCAAGACTAATTAATCCTAAGATTTAACCCCCATGCGCACATATACACAACATCCACATAATCAACACGCTATCATGCTCGTTCTATCAAACCATCTAAACACATGCAGTCAAGCACACGCAATCAACCTCACTAGGTGATGCACCCTATTTTCACGGCTCTAGGTATTCGAACCCAGAGCTCAGATATCATTCTATCACGCTCCAAGCTCTGGGTCACATGAAACACTCACAAGCAACCAAGCATAACACTCAACCCGAGAATACATTCTCAATATAAAACATATATACATTGTATATAATCGCCAACCAGCTCACATACACGGTTCTAACACCGGAAAAACATATAAACATACATGATATAGAAAGAACCAAAAGGGAAGACTACAAATCTTCTGCCTTTTCAGCAACCCCGAATCAACCTGCGTGACTGGCACCTGAAAAATATTTCAATCCCACACCGTGAACCAAAGCTCAACAGAAACTAAACAACACATGAAGTATAAGCTCCACATGGTAGAAAAATGAGATGCAATTTTTTGACTCTCTTTCAAGCCATTAAAATAATTTTTCACAAGCAACAAAAAAGCGAGGATAAAAATTATTTTTGACTCACACGAGCCTTGAAAATGATTCCTTTGTGTTACGACTCCCTCAGGTCATAAACATAGTTTAAAAATTGGTTTATCCGTCCTAATATGCATTTCATGTAATCCATGTATCTTCTCGAATTTTCACCGAAGAATCGCAGCCCTCGTCTAATGCTTTGTTAACTAGAGTTAACATTTGTCGAACCATGAACAGATATCATCCTTCACATGTAACCCGTGCAACACACGCAATGCACGCATCCCGTGCAACACACATAACACATGCTTCTTCAGGACCTCATTTTGGTCATTCAGATACTGGCACACAAGTGCATCGTTAACCAGAGTTAGCATTTATCTTCACAGGGTAAAACCATAGGACCAATATATGCCCTCAATACATATCTTCACAGACTTTTACCGTAGGACCAATATACGCCCTAATTAATACATCTTTACAGACTTTCACCGAGGGACCAGTATACGCCCCAACATGTTCATCGTCAGCTAGAGCTAACATTTGTAGAACCACATGTTCATCCATCTCATCCCATACACAAATGCATAACTAAACCAAGGTTTAATGCATAATTCCACGTACCAACATTACGTTTCACATAACCATGTTACACATAACGACATCAAGGCCATGTAATTCATCTACACAATTCGTACATAAATAAACTAGAGTTATAATGCACAAAACTATGTATAACTTCACATCATGACGCCATCCGCCATATAACCCGACATCCACTCACATGGACAACCAACAACCCACAGAACCAAAACCTAATTCGAAGGCCAACACCGCTCAAGCGATCCCCTACCGACATAGCACACTGCCACAACCCCACTCGAGCACCCAACCACCGCTCGAGCGATCAACGCTGGGAGAAAAACCAAATGAAGAAACAAAATCAAACCCCCGCACACAACGATGTACAAACCACCACAAGCACAACCGTACACCAAAAATTCGTATCTAACCATGCACGTCACCCTCGAGGACGGCACCTAACAAACATATGAGGCCACAACATGACCCCCGAAGCCACAACACAACCAACAGAAGCCCAAAAAGAATCCAGCAGTATTTCAGTAAACTAATTTCATATATCAATCAACTGAATACCGTTGAAAACCAATTGGAACCAAGGATCCAACCACTAAACAAAAAAACACAAACAAACTCCCAAGGCCCTAACACGACTAACACGGACTCACACACGCTCAACACAGCAAACACGAACCCACACACGTCCAACACCATAAACATGAACCCACACAAACCCACGACACCCACACCCGTCCAACACAAGCCCACGATGCCCCCATGCGCCCAACACAAACCCACAATGCCCCAAGAAACAAGAAATTGAAAAAAAGGGCCAACAAGGATGAAAAATAACCTTTTCCCAAACATTCGACCAAAAATGGGTGAATAACAGTTGAGAAATTTTGACATACCTTTACTCTTTTGATCATAACTTTTTTTCACAAAAATTTTTTTTATTGTGAGAGAGGTGTCATTGGAAAGAAAATTTTTGGGGCTTCCATTTGAGTATAGAACGACCCAATTCTGAGACCGAATGAGGGAGATATGATAAAAAAATAGCTCTACACAGCTAGTCTGCTCGAGTAGACGTCGGCCGCTCGAGTAAGATACCACCCGAGAAAAATCCAAAATTTCCCCTATTTTGTGTTATGAGCCCAAAAACTCTCAAATACTCACTATGATGCTTCAAAACACACATAAACCTACCAATGTGCATATATTTAACACTCACGGACATACACGAGCTCAAAACATCAAGAACCACCATACAAAAACCTCAAAATCCAGTTCCATCCAACTGAAACAACACAAAACCCCCCTTTTAAAACCAAAATCTGATTTTCTTGAAACATAAATCGATTTTTTCATGCATTTTTAACCGGTAAAAACACCCATGATTACACATAGCACCCTTATAAGACATGAGAGTTTAGGATCCTATCTCGTTGAGTCAAAAACTCAACACCTCGACCCACGTGCAAAATCGAATTTCGCCGGAATAAAATACTATATGGATGAACGCGTAGCCCACCATGCCAATAGCAGGGATCCGCTGTTGGATCGTTGAAAACTAAACCCCGGTCTCCCGAGAAGTTAGAGAGAAGATAGAGAGAAAAAAAAAACTTAACTTGTAAGTTTTCAAAATATCTACCGTGAGATATTTATATGCCACAATATATATATATATATATATATATATTTTTTTTTTGAAACCCGCATCGCAGTGCCCAACGACCCCGGAACCAACCCCGCATGTATATCTAAGCCTGATTATGCATAAAAACGCATATAAATATGCAGCAACGAAAACACTAAACGCGCGTCGAAAAACGCCAAAAAAAAAAGGTCAAGGCCTCACAGGCTTCTTCGAAAAATTATTAAAACCTTCTGCTTAAGTTATTTGACATGCCGAATTATAAAATCTACCTGCAGGTTTTGGCACGGTCAAAACTTATAAGTTTTCTGAAGAGGTATCATCAATCTTCATTACGGGACATGAATTTCTTCAATAATTAATATCCACCATATAATTAACGTCGTTATCCAATTTACCAACATTATGGACCCATAAAAATCACACTTTTGATGAATTAAAATAACAAAAATTAAATATACGTGTCTAATAAATATTTCAAAATTAAGAGTATAAGCACTAATAATAACCATGGAGTGTAAATTAATTTATATAATCAGTATAAAATTAATTAATCAAGCGCGGTTCTATTCAATACACACAAAGTGTACTTGCACAATAAGTCAGAATAATTATCGAAATAATTATCATTCCCCGTAATTAAGACAAATCTACTAAAATATTGTGCTACAGTACTACCAATGGTGTATCCAATTCCATCTAAGACTGTGAACCAAAATTTTATATTTTACAATAATCGATAATCCGGTCTTATATGTGTAAACCGAACTCTACATACCAGATTAACTACTATATAAAATAAAAAATACCCATGCACAATATCATGTTTGGATACACTTCATAAAAAGGGGTGTGACAGGCACTTGGTTATTAATAAGAGAAAAGAAAATAAATAATTATTTTGTTTGAATTAATAAAAGAGTAAAAAAATACTTTCTCTGTCATGTTTGGATACACTTCATAAAAACAAGAAATTTGTATAAGTTATTTTACAAAAATATTTATTTTTCTTCTCATTTCTTTTCTATTTCTTTTATATTTAGATGAGAAG
>JAOTRH010071236.1:0-50438 GCA_034768845.1 Heliamphora exappendiculata | reverse complement strand
CATGCATAACAAATAAATGATATACATACATTGCTCATAAAGATTCTCATAAAATAAAAAACTAATTTTATTAAAAAGAAAATTAAATACTAAAAATATGGTTTTCAGTATACCAACCCTAACATAGGTTCCATGTGATCTCCCGTATTGAACTTGAGGGTTCTATGCTGTCGGTCATCATACTCTCCATCTCGATCTTCTTGTTGTTTCGAGTACACTATATGCTGTAACAATTGGTCTTTCGCCAGCTTCTATTCCGTATATCGATGACTCGTAGTATCATTCACACAAGGCTTCGTACGGTTGCATGCAAATGTTGGCTTAGTAACGTTGTTGTAGGTGAACTTTGACCAAGGGTAGATATCCTTCCTGTTAGCCCAAGGGCTTTTTATATTGATTTTGATGATTTTCATAATTTATTTTCTAAGAATAAATTGATTTAAAAGGATAATATTTTGTATTTCTAAAATGAAAGTGTTAACACATATTGAATAAATGAGTTGACACCGTTAACCAAAAAAATGACTCATCTCTCAAAAGGATTAAAACACTTAAGTATTATTGAATGAGAATATTTTTTGTTGACCCCAATTGACAATTGAGTCAATACTTTAAGGCAAAAAATACTTAAAAATGTCAAGTGTGTCAACACTTTTGAACAAATGGTTTGACATCCTAACTATTTGATGAATATGCTTTCAGGTATTAAAAGTTAGTGTCGATACAAATAAATTTTGTGTCAACACAAAGAGCTGAAGTTCTCTGTACTCAAAATGAGTCGACACAAACTAAATTTGTGTCAGCACAAAAGTGGTTCCTCATTTTTAATTTTCAAAACTTTGAGTTTACACAAATGCCAAATGAGTCGACACAAAAGTACTAAGGCCACCAGCAGATTTTGGGTGTCGACACAAAATTGAAGATGAGTCGACACAAATATCCCGAGCCCGCCTCAAGAAATTTGGTGTCGACACCAAAGTCCGAATAAGTTGACACAAATATCCCGAGAGTTCCTGCAGAATTTTAGTGTCGACACCAAGGTAATAAGAGTTGACACAAATTGCCCTCTCTGAAAATATGAAGAACCATTGAGTCGACACCAAATCCAAAAGTGTCGACACTGTTGTGTTGGTGAGAAAGTTTGCAAAAATTGTGTTGACCCCTCCGAAGATCAGTATCGACTCAACCACTTGAAGAACTATGCCCTAGACATTTTGCGTCGACCTAAAAACTTTTGTGTCGACACCTGCGACAGAAATTTGAATTCACAACTGAGTTCAACTGTTAGATTTTTGGCATTAAATTCCTTCACCTACCTCCAATGGTTATGAAGACTCAAGAGCTTATATAAGGCGTTATTTCTTAGAATTTAAAATATCTGGAGACTTACAATCACTGTTCTATTACTTGATTCAAACTCAAAATCTTCAAGTTCTCATTTATTGCTGAAGCTCTAGCTCTTGTACCTCATCTCTCTTTACCTCTTCATTTATTATCAATTAATTTTTATAAAGAGAGTGAGTGATCCTCATTTAATCACTTTATTTATTATATTCAATGGTGAGTCACCATTTATCCTTTGAGTGAGTGAGTAAATCTCATCAAAAAAGAGCTCAAGAGTGATTAGAAGAAAATAGGGAATTGTTTTCATAAGATCATCTTGATGCTGTTGTTAGGCTTTTGATTGTGCCCGTAAACATTCGTATTCTCAAGGGAAGTCTTGAGGTTATAAGGCTTTGAATGCACCCGTGAAGCATTCTACATAGTGAAAATTTTCAAGGGGAGACTTGAGAAGTGGACGTAGGCTTGGAAGTGGACGTAGGCTTGGAAGAAGTCGAACCACTATAAATATGTAGTGTCCTATTTTTTCTCTCTATCCCTAACCTTTTTAATATTTGCATTGCTTTAATCTTTGATTATCTTGCTATTTTTATTTGCAATATTAAAAGATTTTTGAAAAAGGTTTTAAAATTGTTATTATCTTTTTAAGACCCAATTCACCCCCCTCTTGGGTTGCTAGAACTAACAATTGGTATCAGAGTTTGGGCTCTTATTTTTTACTTAACAGTCTAAGCATTTTTATGGCAACCACTTGCATTAAACCTATACAATCCAAAGGTCAGTCGACTAATAGACTTATCTTGTTTAATGGAACAAATTATAATTATTGGAGGGCTAGAATAAGAATATATATTTGAGCTGTAGACTACGACCTTTGGAGGGTTATTATTAATGGACCCAAAAGATCCACCAAGATCGTTAAAGGAGCAATCGTTCCTAAACCAAAATCTTAATGGATAGAAAACGACACTAGGAAAATTTAAAAGAATGCTAAAGCCATGAATCTCTTATATTGTTCACTTGACCCAAATGAGTTCAATAGGATCTCTACATGTGATACCGCAAAAGAAATATGGGATAGACTTGAAGTTACCCATGAGGGTACTAATCAAGTAAAGGAGTCCAAAATAAGCATGCTTATCCACAATTATGAATTGTTTAAAATGAAGCATAATGAATCCATTTCTGATAGGTTTACTTGCTTCACTGACATTATTAATAGACTTAAATGTTTTGCTAAGATTTATACAAATGCAGAAATGGTAAAAAAACATTCTTAGGTGCATGCCTAAGAATTGGAAAGTTAAGGTCACAGTTATTCAAGAAGCTAAAGACCTCAACACTCTCATCCTAGAAGAACTTCTTAGACCTTTCATGACTCATGAGATGAATATCAAGATGGATGATGAGGATGACAACAAAAAGAAGAAAGCCATCGCCTTCAAGTCCTCAACTCATGACAAAGAATCCGACGAAGATTCCTCAAGTGATGATAATGAAGATATGGCTCTCATCACAAAAAGGTTTAAACGATTTCTTAGAAATATGAAACAAGGAGGAAGAAAGGACACCGAGACGAGCCTACCAAATTCAAAGGCGACTTTAACAAATTCAAAAACGACTACAAAAAAGAAAAAATCATTTGCTACGAGTACGAGAAGCCTAGACTGTTAGGGTTAGTATACTAAAAACCATAGTTTTAGTACTTAATTTTATTTTAATAAAATTAATTTTCTATTTTATGAGAATTTTTATGAGCAATATATGTGTATCATTTCTTTGTTATGCATGGATATCCAATATTCTGTATAGTATTTAATTTGGTGTGTAGAGTACAGTTTACACACAAAAGTTCAGATTTTAGATTCTTACAGAATATAAGTTTTATGTTCACAGTTTAGAAGGAAATAGACATACTATCGGTACGACTGTAGCACAGAGTTTTAGTAGGCTTGTCTTGGTTACGAAGAAACAGATAATAGCGTCGTTTATTGTTCCAACTCTCTGTGCTAGTACAGTTTGTGTGTATTGAACGGGACATTTGGGGTAATTAGTTTTATATTAACTATATAAATTAATTTACACTCGAAGGTTATTATGAATAATGCTTATCCTCTTAATCTTGAAATAATTATTAATTTGCGTATATTTAATATTTGTTATTTTGATTTATTAGAGAGTGCGATCTTATATGGGTCTATATTTCCGGTGAGTTGGATAGCGGTATTATTTATATGAAAAGTATTAATTATTGACGAAATCCACGTCCTGAAAGATCAGGATTGACCATACCACCTTAACGAAGCTTATAAGTTTTGACCGGGTCAAACCCTGTAGGTGGATTTGATTATCTGGCAGTCAAATAAGATAAGCGAAAGGACTTAAAGAATATCAAAATACCGATTAAATTAAATTATCAGTAATTAAATTTAATTGGCAAGTATCGAGAATTTTAACATGGGGAGAAATGGTAAGCATTTAATAACAGGAGCTCAATACAAGAATGTCTTAAGAATATGGGTTAGAGTACAACTATAATTCTTTAGTAGTGTGAACTGTAATTTAGTATTTTATGAAAATTACTAAAATCGCTCCGTCTTTCCATAATTGCAGAAACCGCTGGTAAGTGTTTGTGTTCCACTAGAAGTCTTTCTCATATTTACTCTACAGGTCCCTACTGTAACCCTATACATATGCGGGTAGGCTGAACCAGTTATATATATATATATATATCATAATTTATCTTTCAAGACTAAATATATTTGGATTCTGCCGGTACGAATTCTCGATAGTCCGTAGTCCACACTACGTTCGAGGATCGCGTAAGGTAATATAGTAGAAGATCTGACTGGAGCTTCTGTTAGTCCAAAGGTTTTTTAATTTAATTTTGATAATTTTCATAATTTATTTTCTAAGAATAAATGGTTTTAAATGGATAATATTTTATATTTTTAAAATGAAAGTATTAACACAATTCGAACAATTAAAGTTGACAACTTAGCAAAAAAAAATGACTTATATCTCAAAAAAGGTTCAAACACTTAAGCATTCTTAAATACGAATATTTCATGTTGAACATAATTAAAAATTAAGTCAAATACTTTTAAGACAAAGTATATTTGAAGTTTATCAAGTGTGTCAACACCTACTGTTCAAATGGGTTGACACCCTAACTGTTTTACAAGTTGATCTTCAGGTATCAAAGCGTTAGTGTCGACACAAACTAGTTTTTGTGTCAACACAAAAGTAGCAAAGTGCCCAGAACTCATTTGAGTCGACACAAATCAATTTTGTGTCGACACAAAAGTGATCCTCACTTTTGGTTTTCGGAAGTTTGGGTCGACACAAATGGAAATTGTGTTGACACGAAACAACCGAGACTTCCTACAGATTTTTGGTGTCGACCCCAAGACAAGTTGTGTATGTCCAAAAGTCCCTAGCCTGCCTGCAAAATTTCAGTGTCGACACAAAAGAACCGAGACTTCCTGCAAAAAATTCGTGTCGACACCAAAGGCAAGTTGAGTCGACACAAAGTTATTCCTCCGGAGCTGAAGTTTCAAATGAGTCGACACCAGATTCAAAATGTGTCGACCCCTCAAAAAATTCTTGTCGACCCAACCACTTGAAGAACCGTGCCCTAGACACTTTGTGTCGACACCAGAGCTATTTGTGTCGACCCTAAAGACGAAAATTCAAAATACGACAGATCTCAACGGCTGAATTTTTGGCATTTATTGCTTCCACCTACTTCCAACGGTTACGAACTCACAATAACTTATATAAGGAGTTACTTCTTAGCATTTAAGAAGGTTAGAAATTTGCATTTACTATTCCTTTGCTCAAATCAATCTTAGAAATCATCAAGCTCACATTTATTGCTGTAACTCCAGTTCTTGTTCCTCATCTCTCTTTACCCTCTCATTTATTGTAAATCATTTCTATAAAGAGACTGAGTGTTCTTCATTTATTACACCTCATTTATTGTAATCAATGGTAAGTCACCATTTAATCTTTGAGTGAGTGAGTGAAACTCATCAAAGAAGAGTTCAAGAGAGATTAGAAGAAAACAGAGACTTATTTTCATATGATCTTCTTGAAGCCGTATAAGGCGTTGAATGTGCCCGTAAACATTCAGATAGCTCAAGTGAAGTCTTGAAACTTGTAAAGGCTTGGAATACGCCTGTGAAGTATTTTGAATTGTGGAAATACTCAAGGGAGATCTTGAGGAGTGGATATAGGTTAGGATAAAGTCGAACCACTATAAATTCCTAGTATCTGGTTCCATTTATCTATCCCTCATCTTTTAATATTTGCATTGCTTAAATATTTGCGTATCTTACTTTATTGTAATATTAAAAAGTTTTTTTTGAATTTTTTTTAAAATTGTTATTTAATTTTTAAGACCCAATTCACCCCTATCTTGGGTTGCCTAGATCTAACAGCTTCAATTCGGAATCAAATCGTAGTTGAAGAATCGATCGACAAAAGGTATTCTTCTAAATTAACTTTGGTTGCACATGTTTTATTTTCATTGTTCGTCGTCAAAAGGTTTATCTGGTGCTCATTTCGGCGTTTGCCCGTCCTGTTAATTTTTTACCAAAAATTATTTGCAAAAACAATGATCTTGGCAGTTTTGCCTCCAATAATTGGTATCAGAGCTGTTTTATTTTTTGTTTACAGTTATCGGGGTCGGGTAGTTTTAGAACTGTTGTTAATTTTGTTTTGCAGGCATTCTAAATTATAATTTTATGATCATCATTTATTTTCATGTTTGATTGAATGCATGGATGATGATTAATTATTTTTTTAACTACGAGGGTTGATCGTAATAGATTGATTATGAACTATACGGAAGCATAGGATCAATATAAATATTATTTTTTGATTTTTAGTTTTTTTTTATATTTTATGTAATCAAAATAAAATAAAAAAATGATGAAGAAACAAGAAGAACACAGACTACGGCAACTCCAAAAACTGTTTCGGTAAAAAGAAAAAAGAAAAACAAAGCTGTGATTTCCAACGCAACAGCACAGCAAGTGGTTTCCAGGCCCCTACACAGTTTTTGTTTTTCAAAAAACCAAACGAAGGTGCACTATTATCAATCACATCAGGTTTCGGTGCAATCCAAACAGCGGCCGGTCTCCAAAACAGGCGCTGTTTTCAAGGAAGCTTCGGTGGTTTTCCCAAACATCAAATAGTGGCACAAAAACAGTAAGAGGCGCAAAACACTTTGTGGCGCAAAACAGTTTTCCAGCACTGTTTCCCCAACACTGTTTCGAAAAAATAGTTTTCCAGCAGTGAGCGCCAAACAGCGCCTGTTTCCACATCACAAACAGTGGCACAGATTCCAAGCAAGAAATTTTTAATTTAAAAGGCAAACAGTGTAGTTTTCCAACAGTAGCACCACAACAGTGTAATTTAAAAGGCAAACAAGGCATAATAGAAAGCACCAATCCAAGAGGCGCACGGTTTCTAAGAAGCAAACAGCGCTGTTGTTTCCAACACAGCCAAATTCTAAGCAGCACTATTTTAGTGCAACACAAACACAGGCGCAATCAGTGATTTCAACCCAAAAGCTATGGCGCAACTTCCGGTGGATTTCTAGCTCCAAAACAAAAAATGCTGCTGTGAATATTTTCCAATATCTGTTTCGGTGATCAAACGGTTGTGATCAAACGGTGCCGTTGGTGCGTGTACGGTGGCCGGCGGTGGTGTTGGTGGCTTGGGGCTATTTGGTTTGATTTTTTCTAATATACATGGATCGAGGAGTATTATATTTATATATAACTACGTATCAAGAAATCTTGATGCAATCAGGATATAGGAAGCTGATATAAATTAAACTATTGAATCTTATCTCTCAACAGGAGACTGAAACTCTTTAGAATTTTGATTCGATCATAAAATTGGGATATATTTATCTTGCATTTAATTATTATTTTTATATATTAACTGCGTGAATGATAAATATTTGTTTTATTTATCCTGTTAATTTAATTAATTCAAAAATTCAATTTTAATTAAAATATTTTGTAATTAAAAATAAAAATAATATTTTTTTAATTAATTAATTTTAATTAAATGAAAAAACTTTAGATATTTTATTTTTTACAAAATATTACGTTTAAAGATGTTTTTTAAAAATAAAATATCTTAGAAAAACGTAAGACTTAATTCCGAATTTTGTATTAATTAAATAAAAAAATATTTAATCAAAATAAATTATTATTTTTCAAAAAAAGTGAAACGGAAAATAAAATAAATAAATATCTTTAATCACTACCTAGCAAAAAAGCTAAAGAAATAATTGTATATTTATTAAATTTTATTTGTTACGCATTTAAACACGAAAAGATTATTTGATAAACCAGAATTTTTTGAATCGTGTACACGAAAAAATGTTTAATATTTTCAGATCGTGTGATTTTTGAAACTAATAAATTTATTTTAATTAAACGAATTTTTATAACCCTAAAAAATATTTTAAAATCTAAGTGGGAGAGAAAATTTATTCACAGATAAATCATGTGGTCTCCATCACCAGTTTGTAGGCAATGCAATTAAACCCTACATGTCGGCAATAAGGCCTTCCTCCCCATCGGACAGATTAATTGCGGTTTCGCCAGTACAAATCTTCTTTAGGGATAATTCTGAATAATTGTTAGTGTGAATCACTTCTCCATTTGAAGGGTTCATTGCGAAGTGATTGATTTGGGATTGGGTGATGGTTAACACTTAGCTGTATATAATAGTATTATCTCCATCTGAGTCGCTGCTATTATATACTGGATTGAAACTATGTTAGCTATTTAATTTTAATTGGCATGGTTAATTGCCTAAATAGTAAAATTAAAATGAATTGGCATGTCTGGTTTTATGATGGATAATAGACGTCCACCCATCGCGGCATGCTATTCTCAGGTTACCAGGCTGCTCGCGAATTAATTTTCAAATGGTAGAGAGAACCAAATTAAGAATAATTCAAAGTTTTTCTCATCATAATTAACAATATTTTAATTATGTGATTCTTAGGATTAAAATAGTTTTTAACCCACTCACTTCTATTCTCAAAGAAAAAAAACTTACGGGACTGAATTTTGTTGACTGAAAATGTAACTTGGATATAGCTTTAACTACAAATGGTATTCCTTTAATACCAGGAAATGTGTTTTGTTTCTAAAAATGTTGTTCTTTTGGGCCAGAAGGCATGAAGAATAAAAATGTTCAGAAATAGAGAGACACGATTTTCAGGGTAGTTAGTGGGCCACAGACTGGTGTGAAAAAGCCAAAAGGCAGATGTTTTCTCTGGAACCATACCCGACACTAGAAAAAGCTATGTTGATTATTTCTCAGAAGGAAAAACAAACAGGGTAATTTCTATTCACAGGTTGTGAAAACATGTTTAGCGGTGTTATCTACCGGCACTTGGTGTGTAGATACAAGAGCTACTAATCATGTCTGTAATTCATTGCTGGAGTTTTAAGAAACTCGACAACTTAGTGATAGGGAGATTTACCTGCATATGGATAATAATACAAAGGTAACAGCAGTTGCAGTACGAAATGTTACTCTCAGTTTTGGTAGAGATCAAATTTTAATATTGAGATATTGTCTTTATGTACCTTCCATTAGAAGGAACTTAGTTTTCGTTTCTGGATTGGCTAAAGACGGATATTTAGTTTATTTTAGTAACTCCGTGGTTATTAAGGATAATAAATGGGTTATCTGTTCTGGTACATATGTGGATGATCTTTATATTATTATTTTAATCTCTCCTATACTGTAACTGACTGAAATGAATAATACATATATATTACCATATAAGAGAAAGTTTCCTTCTTTAATGAACGAAATGTTTTTTTGGCACTTATGCTTGGATCATATTAATCTAAAAAGAATAAACAAACTAGTAGCAGATGGACCTTTGAGTTCGTTAGAAGTGGAGGCACTTTTACTCTATAAATCTTGATTAGAGAGTAAAATGGCCAAGAGGCTTTTTTCGGTCAAAGGCTATAGAGCTAAAGAATCGTTGGAGCTGGTTCATTCTGATGTGTGTGGTCCTATGACAATTCGGGCTAGAGGTAACTTTGAGTATTTCGTTAGTTTCATTGGTGACTACTCAAGGTATGGATACATTTACCTAATGCACCGTAAGTCTGAATGCTTTGAGAAATTCAAAGAATTCAAGGCAGAGGCGGAGAAGTGTCTGGATAAAAGTATCAAATCACTACGATCCGACCGTGGTGGAGAATACCTCTTTGAAGAATTTAAGGACTAGTTGTCATCAGAGGGAATTACATCCCAGTTGACTGCACCTGGCACTCCGCAGCAGAATGGTGTAGCAGAAAGAAAGAATAGGACTCTTATGGAAATGGTAAGATCTATGATGAGTTATTCAAGTTTACCTAATTCATTTTGGGGACACAATTTAGAAATAGCAGCTTACATTCTCAATTTGGTACCTTCTACTCCACAGAATTGTGGACCGGGCGGAAGCCTAGTCTGAAACACATTCGTATTTGGGGGTATCCAGCACATGTGCTGAAAGGAAATACAGGTAAGTTGGAACCGAGGACGAAAGTCTGTTTCTTTGTGAGGTATCCCAAGGAAACGAAGGGTGGTCTATTTTATAATTCTAAGGATCAGAAGGTCATTGTTAGAACCAATGCTCGATTCTTGGAAAAGGATTATATTATGGATCACAGACCCCAATAGAAAAATTGTTTTGGAAGAACTAAGAGAAAATACCAGTAGAACGAAAGAAGAACCATAAGTCACT
Organism: Heliamphora exappendiculata; assembly: GCA_034768845.1. Classification (NCBI taxonomy): domain Eukaryota; kingdom Viridiplantae; phylum Streptophyta; class Magnoliopsida; order Ericales; family Sarraceniaceae; genus Heliamphora; species Heliamphora exappendiculata. Next base: position 40,315 of record JAOTRH010071236.1, on the reverse strand, counting down.
GATATTCCATTACCTCGTCGTAGTGGGAGGATTATCGGGATAGGTGCAAATCAAGAATAGTGTGCTGATGCACAAGGTTCAGATTTTGCACAGCCTGTTACTGCTAGTACATAGACACAGGTAGTGCCTCGTCGTAGTGGAAGGGTTGGTCATCAACCCGATTGGTATATGTTCTTGGGAGAGTCGTTTGACAAGATCCCGGCAGAACTAAATACTGAGTCCTATAACTACAATGAAGCACTAAAAGACAAAGATGCAGATATTTGGCAAAGGGCTATGAATTCAGAGATAGAATTTATCTATTTCAATCAGGTCTGGGAACTTGTAGAACCACCCGAAGGGATAAAACCATTCGGTGCAAGCGGATCTATAAGAAGAAGATAGGAGCAGACGGAAAGGTTGAAACCTTCAAAGCTAGGCTTGTTGCTAAAGGGTTCACTCAGAAAGAATGGATCAATTATGAGAAAACTTTTTCACCGGTAGCCATGCTTAAGTCTATCCGGATTCTATTATCTATTGTCGCTCATTTCAATTGCAAAATTTGATAAAAGGACGTCAAGACAACTTTCCTTAACGAAAGTCTTGACGAGTGTATCTATATGATACAACCAAACAAATTCATTACAAAGGGCCAGGAGCACATGTTGTGCAAGCTTAAGAGATCCATTTATAGACTTAAGCAGGCATCGAGGTCTTGGAACACTCGGTTTAATCAAGCTATAAAGTTTTATGGTTTTGATCAAAGTCCGAATGAGTCCTGTGTGTACAAGATGCGTAACGGAAGCGTGGTGATCTTCCTAGTACTTTATGTAGATGATATCTTGCTCATCGAAAATGATGTGGGGGCATTATCTACGGTTAAAGTATAGTTATCTGGGCAGTTCGATATGAAGGACTTGGGAGAAGCCAGTTACATCCTTGGGATCAAGCTTGTGTGAGATCGAAAATAAAAGATGTTAGGCTTATCACAGGCAAAATATATCAATGATATTATTCCTCATTTTAGTAAGCAGGATTCCAAGAAAGAGTTTCTCCCTTTCAGGCATGAATCACTCTATCTAAGGATCAGTGTCTTAAGACACCTAATGAGATAGAGAAGATGGAGGCAGTTCCTTATGCTTCAGTAGTAGAAAGCCTCATGTATGCTATATTTTGCACTAGACCCGACATCTGCTTTGCCATTGGCATTGTTAGCAGATATTAGTCTAACCCAGGGCAGGAGCATTGAACTGCGATAATGAATATTATTAAGCACCTAAAAAGAACTAAGGATTATATGTTAATTTACCAGGCAGATAGTCTAGTACCTTTAGGGTACACAGACTCAGATTTCTAGTCTGACTGGGATTCCTGTAAGTCTACATCAAGATATGTGTTTACCTTAGGAGGTGGAACCATAAGTGGGAGGAGTATCAAGCAGTCCTGCATTGCTAATTCCACCATGGAGGCTGAGTATGTGGCACCTTCTGAAGCCGCCAAGGAGGCTGTTTGGCTTAGGAACTTTCTGTTGGATCTAGATGTGGTACCTTTAGTTCAGTCGACTATTACACTTTATTGTGATAATAGCAGAGCGGTTGCAAACTCGAAGGAGCCAAGGATCTATAAGAAAGGCAAGTACATTGAGCGTAAGTTTCACCTGATACCAGAAATTGTACAGAGAAGTGATGTTGTTGTGATCAAGATTGTATCAGGAGACAACCTTGCAGATTCTTTTACAAAGAGCTTATCGACTAAGACTTTTGATAGTCATGTAGAGGGCATGGGAGTCAGATGTATGGCAGTATGGTTTTGAGTATAAGTGAGAGATTGTTAGGGTTGGTATATTGAAAACTATGGTTTTAGTATTTAATTTAATTTTAATAAAATTAATTTTTTATTTTATGAGAATATTTATGAGCAATGTATGTATATCATTTTTTTGTTATGCATGAATATCCATTATTTTGTATAGAATTTAATATAGTGTGTAGAGTACGGCTTACATACAGAATATCAGATTTTAGGTTCTTACAGAATATAAGTTTTATGTTCATAGTTTAGATGGAAATGGACATACCATCGGTACGACTGTAGTACAAAGTTTTAGTAAGCCTATTTTACTTATGAGGAACATATAATAGTGTTATCTATTATTCCGACTCTCTGTGCTAGTACACTTTGTCTGTATTAAACTGAACATTTGGGGTAATTAATTTTATACTCACTTTATAAATTAATTTACACCACGTGGTTATTATGAATAGTGCTTATCCTCTTAATCCTGAAATAATTATTGATTTGCGTATATTTAATATTCGTTGTTTTGATTCATTAGAGAGTGCGATCTTATATAGGTCTATATTCTTGGTGAGTTGGATAGCGGTATTATTTATATGACAAATATTAATTATTGATGGAATTTACATCCCGAAAGATCGAGATTGACGATACCCCCTTAAGAAAACTTATAAGTTTTGATCGGGCCAAACCCTGCAGGTGGATTTGTTTATCCGGTGGTCAAATAAGTTAAGCGGAAGGGCTTAAGGAATATCAAAATGCCGATTAAATTAAATTGACAGTAATTAAATTTGATTGGCGGGTATCGGGAATTTTAATATGGGGAGAAATAGTAAGCATTTAATAACAGGAGCTCAATGCAAGTAGGTCTTGAGATTATGGGTAAGAGTGCAATTATAGTTCTTTAGTGGTGTGAACTGTAACTTAGTGTTTTATGAAAATTACAGAAACCGCTGGTAGGTGTCTGTGTTCTACTGGAAGTCTTACTCATAATTACTTCCCAGGTCCCTACTGTAGCCATATATATATGCGGGTAGGCTGAACCTGTTTTATAATATACATATATATCATAATTTATTTTTCAAGACTAAATATATCTGGGTTCTGCCGGTATAAGTTCTCGATAGTCCGTAGCTCACACTACGTTCGAGAATCGCGTAAGGGAATACAGTAAAAGATCTGATTGGAGCTTCAACTCGAAATCAAATCGTAGTTGAAGAATCGATCGACAAAAGGTATTCTTCTAAATTAACTTTAGTTGCAGGGGTTTTATTTTGATCGTTCGTCGTCAAAAGTTTTATCTGGAGCCCGTTTCGGTGTTTGCCCGTCCAGTTAATTTTTTACTGAAAATCGTTTGCAAAAATAATGATCTTGGAAGTTTTACCTTCTAACATGGACACATCAAAGCTGAATGTCTTTTACTCAATAAGCAATTCAAAAAGGGCTTTAAGAAAGCCATGATAGCCGCGTGGGGCGAAAGCAATGATAGCAGCTCCGAAGATGAAAAAAGAGAACGAGGTTGCAAATCTATACCTCATGACTAAAGAGGATGATGAGGTAACCCATAACTTTTTCTCTCTAGATGAATTACAAAATGCATTTGAAGATTTTCATGATTAATTGAGAAAAATGGGTGCTAAGAACTCTATTTTAAAAAACTTGTTCTTTATTCTTCAAGTAAAATTGAAACCCTGAAAAGTGACAAACTTGCTTTATCAAAATAAGTTTCTGTTTTGAAGGATGAAAACAAAGTTTTAATGGAAAAGGTTGAAGACCTCACCAAAACAGTTTATAAGTTCACTCGAGGAAAGAACAACTTAGATAAACTCCTCGGTATGCAAAAATTTGTTTTTGACAAAGCCAGGATTGGGTACAAACCAAAGAAGAAACAAAAGTTCTTAAGCAATATTTTTGTCAAGGCATTATCTAATCATACAAATGCTACATGTTTTCACGGCTATAAACATGGACACACTGTCACACATTGTCCACATAGAAAATCTTCTAATCTCATGTCAAGAAGGTTTGTGTTCATAAAGGAATACATCATCAAGGAACTAACTCTAAAGGACCCAAGAAAATTTGGGTACCAAAAATCAAAAATTGATTCTCCTTGCAGGTATGTCTCAAATCCTCAGTCAAGGAGGGAATGTGGTATATCGATAGTGCTTGCTCAAGACACATGATAGGCGACCGATCGATGTTTGCATCTCTCAAACTAAAAGATGGTGGATTTGTAACGTTTGGAGATAATAGGAAAGGGAAAATCATAGGAATTGGTTATATCGGTAAAATTTCTTCCCCTTCTATTGAAAATATTTTGCTTGTTGATGGTTTGAAACATAACCTTCTTAGCATAAGCCAACTTTGTGACAAATGCCACAGGGTTGGATCACGATAAGTGCGTTATTGAAGATTCAACCAATAACAAAGTTATTTTTGAAGGTCATAGGCATGAAAATGTTTATACATTCACTCTAAATGACCTTTCTAAGAATGACACCAAGTGCTTAGCTGCCTTAAGTGATAATAGTTGGTTGTGGCATAGAAGGTCTGGACATGCACACATGAACTTGATTTCCAAACTTTTGAAAAAGGAATTGGTGATTGGGTTACCCCAAATCAAATTTGAAAAAGAAAAAGTGTGTGATGCATGTCAACAAGGTAAACAAGTTAGAAGTTCTTTCCATTCTAAAAATGAGATTTTAACTTATAAGCCCTTACAACTATTATATATGGACTTATTTAGTCCAACAAGGACTAAGCCTTGGAGGAAAGAGATATACATTTGTTATTGTTGATGATTTCTCTAGATACACTTTGGTGCTTTTCTTAGCTTATAAGGATGAAGCCTTTGCCTCTTTTGTAAAACTGTCTCAGAGAGTTCAAAATGAAAAAGATTTTCAACTGTATCCGAAGTGATCATGGTAGAGAATTTGAAAAGAAAGATTTTAGAAAGTTTTGTGATGAAAATGGTTCTATGCTCCTAGAACCCCTCAACAAAATAGAGTTGTTGAGAGGAAGAATAGGACATTGGAAGAAATGGCAACAACCATGTTCTGTAAAAACAATCTACCATAATAATTTTGGGCCGAGGCTGTCAATATCGCTTGTTTTATCATAAACAGAGCTATGATACGAGCTTCTCTCAAGAAAATACCATATGAGCTATGAAATGGAAGAAAACATAACATCAGCTATTTTCGCTCATGTGGGTGCAAATGTTTTGCTTTGAACAACAACAAAGAATTTTTGAGCCAGTTCGACGCAAAATCTGATGAAGGTATTTTCTTAGGATATTCTTTATCTAGCAAAGTTTATAGAGTTTTTAACAAAGGGACTCTAGTTGTTGAAGAATCTATACATGTTGTTTTTGATGAAATTAACTTTAGTTTTTCAAAAAATTTCTGTGAAGATAACTTGATTGACATAGAAAAAGGTGTTGAAGATATCTTCATCAAAGAAAAGGAAGAGCCAAATCAAGAGGAAGCTTCAAATCCTTAACAAAATGAAGCCAAACAGGTTGCTGAATCTTCAAATCTTGAAAATTCAAATTTGCCTAAAGAGTTGAGGTGCACTTATGGTCAACCAAAAAATCTTATCATTGGTGATCCATCTCAAGGTATTAGAACACGATCTTCTCTATATGATATTTGTGGTAATCTAGTATTTCTTTCCTAGACTGAACCAAAATATTTTAAGGAGGCCAAAAATGATAAGTTTTGGACCTTAGCTATGCAAGAAGAGCTAAATCAATTTGAAAGAAACAAGATTTGGATTTTATTCTTTAGACCTAAGGAATACTCCATCACTGGTACAAAATGGATTTTGAGAAACAAAATGAAAGAGAATGGAGTAGTTCTTAGGAACAAAGCTCGATTGGTAGCCCAAGGTTACAATCAAGAAGAATGCATCGATTTTGATGAGACTTTTGTTCATGTGGCTAGGCTTGAAGTCATTAGGATGTTGCTTGCTATTGCATGCTTTAAAAACTTCAAACTCTATCAAATGGATATCAAGAGTGCCATTTTAAATGGTTTTATATCAGAGGAAATTTTTGTGAAACAACCTCCTGACTTTGCAAATGTAGATTTTTTAAATCATGTTTACAAACATACCATGGCAATTTATCGTTTAAAGCAAGTACCTAGAGCATGGTATGAAAGGCTAAGCAAATTTTTGATTTAAAATGAGTTTTCAAGAAGAAAAATTGATACCACTCTTTTCATCAAGTCTCAAGGAAATGATATGCTAGTTGTCCAAATTTATGTAGATGATATTATTTTTGGTGCAACTAATGAATCTTTTTGCAAGAACTTTGCTAAGTGTATGCTGGGAGAATTCGAGTGAGTATGATGGGTGAGCTCAACTATTTTCTTGGACTCCAAATCAAACAAACTCAAGAAGGAATCTCCATTAATCAAGCTAAGTACACACGGGACGTACTGAAGAGGTTTGACATGCTAAAAGCAAAATCTATGGGAACTCCGATGTGTCCTATAACAAAGCTTGACAAGGACGAAGATGGTAAAGTAGTAGATGAAAAGCGTTATAGAGATATGATTGGATCTCTATTATATTTAACTACTAGCTGTCATGATATCATGTCTACTATTTGCATGTGTGCTAGATTCCAATATAATCCAAAAGAATCACATGTGAATGCTGTTAAGCACATCTTTAGATACCTTTTAGGTACACAAAACCTAAGATTATTCTATGCTAGAGGAATAGCTTTTGTGCTATTTGGCTATTCAGATGCTAATTTTGCCAGATGTACAGTAGATAGAAAAAGTACAAGTGAAACTTGTCGATTCCTAGGACACTCACTAATCTCTTGGTTTAGTAAGAAACAGAACTCAGTAGCCTTGTCTACAGCCGAGGCTGAGTACATGACCGCTGGTAGCTGTTGTGTACAAGTTCTTTGGATGAAACAACAATTAGAAGACTAGTGCAATCAATATATCAAAGAACCCAATACAACACTCCAGAATCAAACATATTGAGATTAGACATCACTTTCTAAGAGATTATTTGCAAAAAGGTAATCTTGAACTCGAATTCATAGGCACAGGTTACCAACTAGCTGACATTTTCACAAAACCCTTAAATGAAGAAAGAATATGCTATATAAGAAGTGAACTTGGTATGTTATGTGCTCATAATTCATGATTAATATGTCATACTAACCATGTCTTTTCAATACATTTCAATGCTTTTGACATTCTTCATTGATGTGTGAAAAGTGTCGACACGTGTGCTTGAGTTGACTTAAAAGCTGTATAGAAGTGGCACTGCAAGAAAAAGTGTCGACCCTTTTCTATATAGTGTCGACTCAAATTCGTTGCCTAACTCTCGGTAAATTTGTGTTGACCCAATGCTTAATCGTGTCGACTCAAACAGCAGAAAGTGTCGACACAATTCTTGTTTTGAATACCCACACTCGCGAAGAAAAGTGTCGACCCAACTGACATTTGTGTCGACAAAAATCTGTATGCCTATATAAAGAGGCGTCAGTCCCCACCAGTCGCATCGTTTTCCCTCTTTCTCCTTAACCATTCATCTCCCTCCGTTTTTCTCTCATTTGAAAAACGTGTCGACTCAATCTCCTCTTTCTTCTTCAAATCTACCTTCAATCACTCAAAATGCCACCAAGAACGATGGGAAAAGGTGTTAAACACACTGGCGAAGCGGGTTCTTCGAACCTTAGGGTTTCAAAGAAGAAGAAGACGAGGACGACGGCGACGGTACCAAAGGCGGTTGCAATGGCGGAAGCCGTTAGTTTCAAGTCCTCCAAATTTTTTCAACTCTACTTTTCTTCCTTTCTGAATCGCAAGGTAATCCTTGGCCGTAGTGTTGATTTTGCTTATTTCGATTATATAGAAATGCGATTTGAGGATCTTTTTTCCAGTCTCGGGTGGGAGAGACTTCTATAAATCCGTGAACCACACTATCCCACACTGGTCAAACTTTTCTATGCTCACATTCACATCGCATCGATTCTGACCACTACCATCACCACTTGGGTGAATAGTACTGAAATTCACTTAACCCCCTCAATCCTCAATGAAATCCTTTGTATTCTAGAGGGTGATATTTGTATTCCTTGCAACAAAAGACCCATTGACATTGACAGTTTTTCTTTTTTTGATGTTGTTAGAAACATTTTTAAGAATGATGAGATTGACCTCTCAAAACCCTTAGAAGAAAATTCTCTCAAACCAGATATGCGAATCCTGCATCATATGATCAATCACATTTTTCTTCCCAAAATGGGCAAATTTAGCGATGTTGCTTATATGCATGTTTTCATCATGTGGTGCATCTTAGAACAAAAGAACCTTGACCTAGGTTTTTTGTTCATTTTTGACATATTGCAATCCCATAGCACGTCAAATTTCTCTCTTCCACATGCTATGTTTCTGATCCGAGTCTTTCGTCATTTTGGCATAGATTTATCCGCTGAGAAGATGGTGCCAGTGATACCCGGTTCCCCGGGCATGTTGGGACATATGTAACTATAAATAAGAGACATATTCTAGCCGAACATTCATAATTATATATGATAATTAATACACCATTAATTGTTCAGAATTTGTTCCAAATACTTAATGATTACAGTCATCCAGAAATTTTAACAAAAGTTACATCATACGTCTTCAAACTGCGTCGTTAGGGTTAATCGGCTCCTGCCACTCTCCCTCTTCTTCATAGTCTTCTTCCTCAATGAACATGCCTTCCTCAAAAGGTCCTTCTTCTTTACCTGTGGCACGAATGCCATGAGCCGGAGCTCAGAAGCAAATTCCCTCAACCGTCTAACAAACTCACAACAAAATATCCTACAATACATATCATATAAAACCCAATACAATTTTAAGACCAAATAGACAGACAATTTAACATTTTCAACAGGGTAAGAATATGTAAGAACAATTGTGCAAGTGCGTGATGTAAATGAATGCAATGCAGTTGCCCAACCTGATTATAAATCAACCAATCAAATTTTGAGTAACACCATTACGTTCCCGTACGTTAAGCTCCTGTACACCAACGTGCCCGATCACGATGGCGTGTAGCGAACGTTGGGCTCAAGACGTGGCACGGTTCAGGACTTAACATGGCTCAGGACATATATAACCCAACAACAATCATATCCAACATGATAATAAAAAAGGTACCATCACGTTCCCGTACGTTAAGTTCCCGTTAGTCAGCGTTCCTGATCACAGCGGCTGTTCAGCTCAGGACGTAACACAACTCAGGACGTTCATGGCCCGAAGGTAAATCAAGCTAACATAATAATTTGAATGGCACCATTACATTCCCGTACGTTAGGCTCCCGTACATCAGCGCTCCCGATCACTGCGGTATATAGTGGCAGTTTGGCTTAAGACATGATACGGCTCAAGACGTAACACTACTCAGGACGCACATGGCCCAAAGTCTACGTATTATTGTAATAACCCGAATGGTACCACTACGTTCTGGTATTTTAGGTTTCCGTTCATTAGCATTCCCGATCACAGCAGCGTATAGCGGTTGTTCGGCTCAAGACGTGATACGACTCAGGATGTAACACGGCCTAGGACGCACATGGCCCAAAGTCTACATATCAATATAATAACCCGAATCGTACCACTACGTTCCCGTATGCTAGGTTCCTATTCATCAGCGTTCCCGATCACAGTAGTGTACAGCAGTTGTTCGGCTCAAGACGTGATACGGCTTAGGACGTAACACGGCTCAGGACACACATGGTTCAAAGTCTACATATCAATATAATAACCTGAATGGTACCACTACGTTCCCGTTCATCAGCGTTCCCGATCACAGCAGCGTATAGCGGCTGTTCAGCTCAAGACGTGATATGGCTCAGAACGTAACACGGCTCAGGACGCATATGACCCATTGTCAACACCGCCATCAACAAGGACTCTCTAATCATGATATTATTCCAAACCCTCCACCCTTATTCTAAATCCTTTAGCTAATAATTTGCGCACAAAACCCCACCCACAAGATGCCCTAAGTGCAATGCAATGATGCTTATGGTATAACAACTCGTATCTTGAAGTACAACTTAATAATAGCATGGTATGAAACTAAACATGGCATGACGTACAAACCAATATAGCATAAAGTACAATTCTTTAAAGCAGAAGGTATAACTCACTAAAGCATAACGTACAATCATGCGAAGCATAACCACAATTTAAGCGACATAGAATCAAACCATTGGCATGAGTTTATTTCATTAAAATCATCATTTTCGTACACTAATTCCTCACAAAGTTCATATAAGGCTCACATACTCACGTCTCATAAGCAACACGTTATCCGAACACTTAACCAACTTTAGATAAAAGTTTAATTGCTAGTTTTAAAGTTACGACAGCATTTTGAGGTACTTAAAAATTGATTTAATTTCTAAAATTTTAACACCAATTAGATAAAAATATTTTCTACAACTTTCATATTTATCACTAATACTAGATCCTAAGGCACGTGGGTCATTTATTTTATTTAAGTAAAAATGGTTCAGCAATTTACAGAGAAATGCATAGGAATTAAGCTTCTGTTAGCCACTATTTTGGAGCATCAATTCAAGGGATATGGATCTGAATTTGGGTGGGGACTTAGTTTTAGGTGTTCCCTACAAGTTTCATGTTTTGAGCTAGTGCAAGTTGTTTGAAAAAAAATTAAGAATTTGATGAATTTACAAAAAGGGTTCAGTCAACCAAAGAGGGGTCTGCAGAATGTGTTTTTAACAGAGAGTGCTCAAATCATTTGGGGTATCATCAAAGGTTATTTTGGGCTTATTTTTGGTCAGTAATTAGTCTAATATGTCAGCTAAAAAGTTCATGTTTACCACTTCTGGATTTGGCTTCTAAAACGTTAGGTTTTAGGTCTCATAAAAATGTGTGATAAAGAGGTCTGTCAGTCACTAAACCTCAACAGTGACTTTGCAAGGTGTTTTGACAAATCAAGACTGCATAATTTTGGTTCATTTTTGGTGGACAGAAAGATAAATGTGTCCTATACAACGTTTTTGTTTTGATTGAAGCTCTTTTCTCACTTTAAGTTAGGGTTTTTAGGTCTGCAACTTAGAGTGGTCAAGATCTGACACTCTTTGGAAAAAATGAGATATCTGGAGTTCTACTTAACGAAATCACTTCAAACCAATTTTGTATGAAAGATAACTCAAAAATATAGATCTGGACACAAAAATCACTTTAATACCATCTTGCTACATTTAGTTATGGTATTTTAAAGTCGGTGGCAGAAAGTGAGTAAGTCCAAAAAATCCAGCTGCTTAAGGTTTTGGTTGCTTAGCTTATGTTATGTACATTTTTGACATGTTTTCTTTGCATGCATGTTGTAAACTCACATAAACTTAAAGTCTAGAACATGTTTAGGCCATAAAACTCAAAGATACACACATGCAAATACATACAAAGCTTACTCATACATAGACAGTCCCTAAATCACTGATACGACGCCTTTTTGACTCATTCCTTGTTTTATTTTGTTAGGGTTTGTTATAGAAATGGATTGAGGGGTATCTTGGAGGAGAATATCAGAAGGTTTAAGGGGTTGCTTACCTTATTTGAAGCTCAAATGGTCGAAGGAGAATAGGACTTAGCTTCAATGGTCCTTCCTTAATTTTTTCCTCCTTCCTCTTTCTTCCTTCTTTCTTCTTCTCTCATTCTTCTCTCTTAGAACACTTAGATAATTTGTGGTAGCTCTCCCTCACTTCTCTCAGCCGAATATGTATATGGGAGAAGAGTGTTTGGGTGTATTTTTATAGGAAAATTTAAAATGAGGGCTAATTATTACAATAAATTAAAATTTGGATTTATTTAAACTCTTATTAGTTGCATGGGAGGTGGAATACATTTGAGGCATTGAGAGATCAGATGTTTGCAGCAAATAGGTCGACTAGGACAGGTTTGGGGCAGACCAAACTGAATTTGCATTTATTTAGAGTTTTAAAATATATTTTCTTGTATTTTTGTGTATTTAAATGCATAAATTATTAGTTATATGTATCTTAAACCTACTAAAACATATTATATTAATGTATTTATAATTAATTTATTCTTTTCATAATTTATCATAATTTTGATAGCAATTAATTAAATAAGTATAGGCTTTTAAGCTAAATTAAACTAGTTTGATTAGAATTGGTTTTTTAAATTATTTGTTGTGTATAGATCTTAAATAATTATTTGTTTGCTTTTGTTGAGTTATATTATTATATTAGTATATATATTACTTGTATAAAAAGTATTGGGTCAAAATAATGCTTAATTTATACATCTTTTTCTCATTTTTAAGCTTAAAAAGGAAAAAAATAGCTTTTTGGGCACAAATTCCTAAGTGGCTGCCCATGCAAGGGCATTTTGGTCATTTTTGTTGTTATTTTGTATTTTATTAATTAATTGTATATAAATATCTGATTTTGAGTGTCCATGTGTCAAATTTTAGATTTTTGGGACTTTTTACTGTACTAGGGGTTAAATGGTCAGTTTACCTTAGTTATGGAAATTTTTTGACTTTTAACTTAATATTTTATATTATTTACTTAATTTAAGCTGTTCCGAGACTTTTCTAAGTGTTAGGAATTTACCTCTTAGTATTTGGTCTCTTTTAGGATTTTCGAGTCAAATTTAGGATTTCTGGGTTAATGAGGGTTTTTGAGTTAATTAGGGTTTTTCATGTTCATGCAGCGATGTAGGTTTTCATTATCTATCCGTCGCTAATACTAGGGTTTGAGCCGGATTGTTACAATCTAGGTGTTACTACTAGTGTTCGGACTGGGGTGTTACAATCTACCCCCCTTAAATAAATTTCGTCCTCAAAATTTCACGCGAAAGGTTGTAGATGATTACTTGCATCTCTTCTCTTCGAAGTTGCGTCCTTGAGTTTTTTTTTTAAATTTATCGAGGGTGTGGACAAGGTTGGGTTGATACGTTCAACATTTTAGAAAAAAACGGTTGTTTAACCTTACTAATCTTTTAAACCGACTACTACGAAATTTTCAATGATCATGTAGCATACTTGTGGCACAAGAATTGTTTGACTAGCAGAGATCTATTCTGACCAATCAGTTCCTCTCTATTTCTATTTCGTATATAGATAATCTCGTAATGTTGTTCGCACATAAAATATCATATGGTTGCCAAAGCTTGTTATTGTAAGTGGCTTTGGCCAAAAATAGGAATTTCTTTCAATTTCTTTTATGCTCACTCTTACATACTTTTGATGGTTCAGAGCTGGGTGTTTAGACTGCGGGTCTAAACACCCAGGTGAGATGCGGGTCTTGGTTGGGTATAGTAGAGAACTTAAGTTAGTGTAAAATCTCCCGATTATATTTTTCGCTTGTAGCTACCGATATGTAATGGGGTTGAACCAATAGAAAACAAGTGATCTTGGTGAGGAAATCCATCATAACCTGAATGTTGTCGTTTCATTGACGTGACTTGTGAGACCCTGACCCGTTTCTTTTTGGAAAATGATCTAAGTGTTCACGGGAGTAAGAATTTAAGTTTGATCTGCTTCCTTGGTTCAATTTTTCTTCTAGCGTTGACCGCTCGAGCGGTGGGTGTGCGCTTGAACGGGCTGGTGGCAGAGAGTCGGTCTGGATGGTGACCGCTCGAGCGGTGGTTGGACGCTCGAGAGGTGGAGGCTTGGCGCGAGGTTTTATAAAAATGTGATTTTGACGCATGTTCTGGTTCAGAGATTTTGCGGGGTTAGTCTCGGGGGCAGTGGGAAGTTGCGGTGCGAATTTCAAAAATTAAAAAAAAAGATATTTTCAGAACTTAACTCCTAAGTTTTCTCCTTTTTCTCTCTGTCTTCTCTCTAACTTCTCGGGGGCCCAGGGTTCAGTTTTCGACGATCAGAAAGAAGATCCTTAGTAGTGGCTTCGTGGTCTACACATCTATTTGGATGGAAATTGATTTCGACGAAGCTTGGATTTACACGTAGAACGAGGTATCAGGTTTTTGACCCAACGAAGTAGGATTCTAGACTCTACTACTGTCTAAGGGTACTATGTGCAATTATAGGTATTTTGACCAGTTAAAAATGCATGGACAACCGACTTATGTTTCGTTAAATTGGGTTTTAGTTTTAAAAGGCGTTTGTGCTGATTTCGGTTGGATGGAATTGGGGTTTGAGGGTTTCTTTTGAGGTTTGGGTGTTAGCCTTGGGCTTGTGTATGTCCCAGGAGGTTGAAAGGCAGTTTAGTTGCTTCGATTTTGAGTTTGGTTGGTTGTTGGATGGTTATTGGATGTTTGGAGGCTTCAAAACTTGGTTTTGCAGTAATTTCTCGCACAAGACCGCTTGAGGGACCGCTCGAGAGGTCCAAGGGGTGGTCTTGGGGAGTTCTCGGGTTGCCTGACCGCTGGACAGACTGTTCGAGCGGTCTATCCCGCGGTCTATTTTTGCTGGTTGAAAATCCATTTTTAAAATCGATATATCTCCCTCATCCCAATTTGGAATGGGGTCATTTGTGTGTTCAAATTGAAGCCCAGGAAGTCTTCTTTCCAATGGAATCTCTCTCACCTCAAAATTCCTCTTGTAGAAAAATTTATGATCAAAAGAGTAAAGATGTGTCAAGATTTCCAAATCGTTTTTCATCCATTTTTGGCCAAATGTTTGGGAAATGGTTGTTTTTCATCCTTGTGAGCCTTTTAATCAAGTCTCTTGTTCCTTGGGAGTTTTTTTGTGGGTTTTTCATGTGACCCGAGTGTCGGGACGTGATAAGTGACAGTTGGCCAGTTACGTTATATTTGGTTGCATGCTTTTTCCCCGGTTGAAATGCTTATATATCATGTTGTGTTTAAATTTTGTTTTGGATAAAAAGCATGTTTTATGCTTTTTTAGATTTATTACATGATATGACTTGTGGATGCATGGTTTTTAAAAGGTGGTTTGAAAACTGTGGTTTTTGTGAAAATCTCAATATTTTATGTTTTGGAGACTTGGAACTAACCCTTGGGGTTGAGTCTCAGGTTTTGAAATGTTTTGTTGAAAACAGGAAAAAGCTTTTTGAAATGTTTTGTTTGATCTCCATGTTGATGGATGGATCTATATATACATGTATATTGTATATTTGTGAAAGGTTTTGTGAAAAAGTTTTGTAGTTGAGCTACAATTCAGTTTTTAGAAGATTATCTAGATGTACTGGGATGACGTGTATTTAGCACGAGTTGCCCTCAGTGTAAGTTCAAAAATGTGCGCAGAGTAGGTACTCATGTCCTTCGGGTTAGTCCCCGTAAACTGAGGCGGATGGGTGCTCAGCTCCCTCGGGGTTGTACCCATAAATTGAGTGGTTCGTTATGGTGCTTCGTATAGAACTTGTTATTATCTAGTAGGCCATAAGTGGGTCAGGACTAGGATAATGGGAATGAGTCTATAGTTGTTACCTCTGTCCCCGTGTGATGAAGTTAGTACATAGGATCATATTCTTCTTTTCCGCGATGGTACATTCCGCGAGAGAACAATGTTTTGATTACTGTTTTTCCTTAACTATGGTTGGGTTTTTGCATGATTTGCAACACATGGTTTTAAGGATGAAAACATGGGTTTTATGTTGATAAAACTATTTTGGGACACTTTTGTAGTCTAATGGGAAAACTTGGGGTTCGTGGAAAACCGTTTTAGGTTCAGTGGTTGAGTTTAGCTCCCACCCTATACGATTGCATATTTCCTGCTTTACAGATTTATAGTCTGTTTCTATTGGGCTTTGGCTCACGGGTGGAATTTTCTGTAAAAACCATTTTCAGGTGATGGTGTGCATGAGGAGTAGCTCTGGTGATGCCCGCGGTGGCGGAAGACTTTTATAGTTTTCCCTTTTTGGTATGCCTATTCCTGAAGGCAGGTTTTGTACGCCATAAGGCGATATATCATATGCGCGTTGGAACTGTATGTTATTTATGTATGAGAGATCCTTTTCTTGGGTATTTCATTGGTTTCAATAGGCGGATTTAAATGTATGAAAACCTATATTTTTCATAAAACTGGTGTTTGGTGGATTTTCATGTGACCCTAGGTTTTTGGATGTGACATAACCCATAGTAACTCAAATGTTGTTGATGCGATCGTAACGATCCTGGCAACGAAGTCCGTAGTCACATGCTTTCATTCCTATTCCAGTCTTTCCAAGTGTCGTATCGCTTCTCTTAGCTTTTGCTGTTGTTCCTTCGTGTATTGGTACGTAGGGTTTGAGCGTTTCATCTAATGACTGGATCGTTTCTCACCGGTGGTTGATCACTTTAGGGAAAATATTGAGTCGTATGATTTATTATGGTTTGATGGTTCATTCTCCATCAGGCTCCTGATGCTCATAATTGTTGTCAAAATTCTTTAATGAAGGCAGGGATGGCAAGATTCGAGTTCAAAAAGGCTGACGTGCATACTCAGGGTATTCTGAGCTTGAGGTTGTCACTTGTTTCCCACTTCTCTACTGTCAGTACGAATCTATTGTTTCTCGGGTTGTTAGCTTTGTGGGCCCACTATGAACTAGTCTAGGGAAAGTCTAAATCCCGTTACATGGTGATGTCTCGAGTCCCTTGATGTGAACCTATTGTTCCTAATTGTAGATGACTGATGGCATAATTTTACTTGTCGGATCCTTTAAAAAGGTGTAGTCCGTTGAGTAAACCCTTACTTAACCATTCCTGCAGTCGGGGGTCTCAGTCTTTAAAACTTCGTTAAATGCAGACGTTGATGATACTTTGAGTCGTAATGTTGAGGAAAGATTGCCCTATAATTCTAAGAGGTGTTAAGAGGTTCCTGTGCATGGTCCTAATCTTTTGTGAAAGCGTTGAAGCCTAATAACGTAATATCCTAATGATCGTTGTCACTCATAGACCTATGGGCAAGGTTTCGAAGATCGATGGGCTAAAACACGCATGGAGTATGATAAGGAGGGTCAGCTCAATTTTTACTGGTCTCAAAGAAGGTAATCACATGGCAGTGAATAGGTAAGCGTTTAGCTGAGGATCTTGAATGGTACAGGTGCGGGATGCAGCTAGTGTTAGTTCGGTTTGGGGTGGAACCCAGATAATTCAAAGATAGGTTGAATTAGGGTAAGGGGTTATAGAAGTTACGGGGGTTTCGGAAAAGAAACTTATAAGGGTGAAGTTGCAGGGTTTTAACGGTAGTTTCTACAAAACTTAGGCTACTCCGAGTGCTTTATCATTTAGGGGTTAGTCGACTTGTCGGTGTTTTGATCGTCTATCAGCTATCCTAAGAGAGTTTTGAGATTAGGGGATTATCTCAATTCTTAATTGTTTTCATGTTTTGGGATCTCGTGGATTTTAGTTTGAGATTATGAGATAGCATATAATTATGAGATAGTTTATAATGAATTTAATAACGAACACTTGCATTTCATTCAAACACCTAACTGGTACAAGGTTCTTAAAAAGTTCACATAGCATTTACACAACCTTCAATAAAAAAGAAAAGCACAATGCCTAGCGTAATGAAGCCTAAACAAATAAATACGGACAGAAGTAACAGACAATTGTCTTGCGTTCCCAAGCTGCTTCGTAAATGCCATAGCAGCGCCACCGCACTTCCACACGCCAAAAGCCCTCTGGCCCCATACGAGCCTTGTTGATTATGACAACGGGTATCTCTAGGTATGTTTTCGGACTGTTAAAGTCAATTGTCGGGTTGTGTGGTTTGATGATTCCTCTCCTATCCCTTGGCTTCTATGTCTGCATCCACTTTGCATCCATCCAGCCTCCAATAGCCTTTTAAATCTTGGTGGTACCTTCCGACGGTAGGTGGTTTCATCGCATTTTTCCAATACCCTTAGCAGACCCATGAACCTTGGAAAAGACTTAGGCTTTTTCCACTTCCACGTCCCTTTGGGGAACACTCTCGTAAACACTCGCTCTCCGATACGATAGTCTTTGCGGTAGTTTTGGCGGCTCCAGTAGATTACTGCATCCGTCGCTTCAGCATCATCTGGCTCTGGTGGCGGCGCCTCTAGCGGATTATAAAAGAAGGTGATGGCTTGCTCCTCGTTCTTGTCGTCGTCCTGAAGTCCCTCCTCATCGTTTACTCCAAAGTCTGCCTCGTCCCCTACTACATCAGGTTCTTTGTTTACTCCTACTTCCTCAACCTCTTCTTCTCCCTAAGCTGGCCACTCGTCCGGAAACATCCATGCTAGTGAAAACACGTCTATCGGTTCTTGCTCTTCAGCGGTGTTCTTCCTCTGGGTTCGAGTCCTCTGGTTCCGATGCTGCCCACGGTTCCCCAGCCGTTTTTGCGTCGGACGCCATCCTAAAGAAAGAATGATAGAGAAAATCCTAAGATAAAGATTTTAAGTTGTTAAAATTATACGTGATAACTTAATAGTACAGACACTCTACAGAGTTTCTACGCCACAGACCTCGCAGTCTCCCATTTTCCAAGGCCTGAAGGTTCACTAAACCTAGGCTCTGATATCAACTGTGACATCCCGTTCCCCGGGCATGTCAGAACATATGTAACTATAAATAAGAGACATATTCTAGCCGAACATTTATAATTATATATGATAATTAATACATCATTAATGGTTTAGAATTTGTTCTAAATACTTAATGATTACAGTCATCTAAAAATTTTAACAAAAGTTACATCATGTTCATGGAAAACTAAACAAAAGATCCAAAAAGTAGACATCCTATGTCTTCAAGCTGCGTGGTTAGGGTTAACCGGCACCTACCACTCTCCCTCTTCTTCGTAGTATTCTACTTCAACGAACACGCCTTCCTCAAAAGGCCCTTTTTCTTTACCTGTGGCACGAATGCTATGAGCCGGAGCCCAGAAGCAAATTTCCTAAACCGTCTAACAAACTCACAATAAAATATCCTACAATACATATCATATAATACCCAATACAATATTAAGGCCAAATAGACAGATAATTTAACGTTTTCAACAGAATAAGCATATATAAGATCAATTGTGCAAGTGCGTGATACAAATGAATGTAATGCAGTTGCCCAATCCAATTATAAATCAACCAATCAAATTTGGAGTAACACCATTATGTTCCCATATGTTAAGCTCCCGTACACCAATGTTCCCGATCACGGCGGCGTATAGCGGACACTTGGCTCAATACGTGGCACGACTCAGGACATAACATAGCTCACGACGTATATAACCCAAAGTTAATCATATCCAACATGATAGTCAAAATGGTACCATCACGTTCTCATACGTTAAGTTCCTGTTCGTCAGCATTCCCGATCATAGCGGCGTATAGCGGCTGTTCGGCTCAAGACATGATACGGCTCAGGACGTAACACGGCTCAGGACGTAACACGGCTCAGGACGTTCATGGCCCAAAGGTAAATCAAGCTAACATAATAATTTGAATGGCATCATTACGTTCCCGTACGTTAGGCTGCCGTACATCAGCGCTCCCGATCACTGCGGCATATAGCGGCAGTTCGGCTCAAGACGTGATACGGCTCAAGACGTAACACGGCTCAGGACTCACATGGCCCAAAGTCTACGTATCATTATTATAACCTGAATGATACCACTACGTTCCCGTATGTTTGGTTCTTGTTCATCAGCGTTCCCGATCACAGTAGCGTATAGCGGCTATTCGGCTCAGGACGCACATGGCCTAAAGTCTACATATCAATATAATAACCCGAATGGTGCCACTATGTTCCCGTACATTAGGTTCCCATTAATCAGCGTTCCCGATCACAGCAGCGTATAGCGGCTGTACAGCTCAAGACGTGATACGGCTCAGAACGTAACACGGCTCAGGACGCACATGGACTAAAGTTTACATATCAATATAACAACCCGAATGGTACCACTACGTTCCCGTACGTTAGGTTCCCATTCATCAGCGTTCCCGATCACAGCAGCGTAAGGCGGCTGTTCGACTCAGGACGTGATACGGCTCTGGACGTAACACAGCTCAGGGCGCATGTGGCCCATTGTTAACACCCCCATCAAAATGGACTCTCTAATCATGATATTATTCCAAATCCTTCACCCTTATTCTAAATCCTCTAGCTAATAATTTGCGCACAAAACCCAACCCACAAGATGCCCCAAGTGCAATGCAATGATGCTTATGGTACAACAACTTGTATCTTGAAGTACAGCTTAACAACAGCATGGTATGAAACTAAACATGGCATGACGTACAAACCAATAGAGCATAAAGTACAAGTTTTTAAAGCAGAAGGTACAATTGACTAAAGTATAGAGTACAATCATACGAAGCATAACCACAATTTAAGCGACATAGAATCGAACCATCAGCATGAGTTTATTTCATTAAAATCTTTATTTTCATACACTAATTACTCACAAAGTTCATATAAGGTTCACATACTCTCGTCTCATAAGCAACATGTTATTCGAACACTAAACCAACTTTAGGTAAAAGTTTAATTGCTAGTTTTAAAGTTGCGACAGTATTTTGAGGTACTTAGACATTGATTTCATTTCTGAAATTTTAACACCAATTAGCTAAAAATATTTCCTACAACTTTCATGTTTATCACTAATACTAGATTCTAAGGCACGGGGGTCATTGATTTTATTTAAGTAAAAATGGTTCAGCAATTTACAGAGAAATGCATAGGAATTAAGCTTCTGTCAGCCCCTATTTTAGGGCATTAATTCAAGGGCTATGGCTCTGAAATTTGATGGGAATTTATTGTAAGGTGTCCCCTACAAGTTTTATGTTTTGAGCTAGGGCAAGTTGTTTGAAATAAAATTGAGAATTTGATGAATTTATAAAAAGGGTTCAGTTAGTCAAAAAGGGGTCTGCAAAATGTGTTTTTAACAGAGAGTGCTCAAATCCTTTGGGGTATCATCCGAGGGTATTTTGGGCTGATTTGTGGTCAGTAATTATTTTGATATGTCAGCTACAAAGTTCATGTTTATAACTTCTAGATTTGGCTTCTAAAAGGTTAGGTTTTAGGTCTCACAAAAATGTGTGATAGAGAGGTCTGTCAGTTACTAAACCTCAACTGTGACTTTGCAAGGTGTTTTGACCAATCAAGACTACATATATTTGGCTCATTTTTGGTGGACAGAAAGTTAAATGTGTTCTATACAACTTTTATGTTTTGATTGAAGCTTGGTTCTTACTTTAGCTTAGGGTTTTTATGTCTGCAACTCAGGGTGGTCAAGATCTGATACTCTTTGGTAAAAATGAGATATCTGGAGTTCTACCTAACGAAATCACTTCAAATCAATTTTGTATGAAATATAACTCAAAAATCTAGATCTGAACGCAAACATCACTTTAAGACCATATTTCTACATTTAGTTATGGTGTTTTAAAGTCGGTGGCAGAAAGTGAGTAAGTCCAAAAAATCAGGCTACTTAGGGTTTTGCTTGCTTAGCTTATGTTATGTACATTTTTGACATGTTTTCTTTGCATGCATGTTGTAAAATCACATAAACTAAAAGTCTAAAACATGTTTAGGCCATAAAACTCAAAGACACACACATGCAAATACATACAAAGCTTACTCATACATAGACAGTCCCTAAATCACTCCAACGACTCCTTTTTGACTCATTCTTTGTTTTATTCTGTTAGGGTTTGTTATAGAGATGGATTGAGGGGTATCTTGGGGGAGAATATTAGAAGGTTTAAGGGAGTTGCTTACCTTATTTGAAGCTCAAATGGTTATAGGAGAATAGGACTTAGTTTCAATGTTCCTTCCTTGATCTTTTCCTCCTTCCTCTTTCTTCCTTCTTTCTTTTTCTCTCCTTCTTCTCTCTTAGAACACTTAGATAATTTTTGGTAGCTCTCCCTCACTTCTCTCAGCCGAATATGTATATGGGAGAAGAGTGTTTGGGTGTACTTTTATAGAAAAATTTAAAATGAGGGCTAATTATTACAATAAATTAAAATTTGGATTTATTTAAACTCTTATTGGTTGCATGGGAGGTGGGATACATTTGAGGCATTGACAGATCAAATGTTTGCAGAAAATAGGTCGGCTAGGACAGGTTTGGGGCAGACCAAACTGAATTTGCATTTATTTGGGATTTTAAAATATATTTTGTTGTATTTTTGTGTATTTAAATGCATAAAATATTAGTTATATGTATCTTAAACCTACTAAAACCTATTATATTAATGTATTTATAATTAATTTAGTCTTTTCATAATTTATCATAATTTTGATAGTAATTAATTAAATAAGTATAGGCTTTTAAGCTAAATTAAGCTAATTTGACTAGAATTGACTTTTTAACTTATTTATTGTGTAGTGATGTTAAAAAATTATTTGTTTTCTTTTGTTGAGCTATATTATTATATTAGTATATATATCACTTTTATAAGAAGTATTGGGTCAAAATAATGCTTAATTTATACATTTTTTTCTCATTTTTAAGCTTAAAAAGGCAAAAAGTAGCTTTTTGGGCACAAATTCCTAAGTGGCTGGCCATGCAAGGGAATTTTGGTCATTTTTGTTGTTACTTTGTATTTTATTAATTAATTGTATATAAATATCTGATTTTGAGTGTCCATCTGTCAAATTTTAGATTTTTGGGACTTTTTGCTATACTATGGGCAAAATAGTCATTTTACCTTACTTGTGGGAGTTTTTTTATTTTTAATTTAATATTTTATGTTATTTACTTAATTTAAGCTATTTCGAGACTTTTCTAAGTGTTAGGGCTTTACCTCTGAGTATTTGGTCTCTTTTAGAATTTTCGGGTCAAATTTAGGATTTTGGGTTAATTATGATTTTTGGGCTAATTAGGGTTTCCCGTGTTCATGTAGCGACCTAGGTTTTCATTATCTATCCGTCGCTAATACTAGGGTTTGAGCCAGATTGTTACAATCTAGGTGGTTGCTACTAGGGTTCGGACCGGGGTGTTTCAGTGCCCTTTTCCAAGCATGATCTGTTTGGAGCTTCTGCCTTGAAGCACATGCAAATCTCTAAGGTTGAAGGAGTTTGGACCACCAAGCATGGTACATCATCCGTCTCTTGCAATCCCTCTACATCACGAGACTTCTCTCCTATTCATGTTGATTTTGATTCTCCTGCTCCACCATCCACTAGGACAGATACTCTAGGTCCATCTCATGCTCCTCCTCGTCCTACACATGTTCATGCTCCATCTACTCCTCCCGCCTCTTCATCTGCTCCTCCTATTGTTGATCTTTCTAAGGTTGTCTCCTTGATTAAAGGATTATCCTCTTTCTTGACCTCTTCCTAAAACAAGATCGATCAAGACCTGTTTGATCTCAATAGAACCGTATCTTCTTTATCTGATAAGGTCAAGCATCTAGATAAGACCAATCGTGGGCTTCAGCGTGACGTTGAAAATGCAACGGATGTTAGGAGAACTCTTTGCAAGATAATGGATGACATCATCGTCTCCATAGTTAATTGCAATAAGGCAATCCTATAGCAGGTTAGAAAGGAATACGATCAGAGAATTATCACCGCTGTGCGTGCCAACTCTCAAAAGGTGAGGAACATCTTCAATGAATTCGTGAAGCCTGGAGCAAACAATTTAAGGCCAAGGAAACTAAGGATGAGAAAGTTGCCTGTCTCAGACGTGAAGCTAATCTGGCCCTTGCTGCTACCATTGAGGTAATGACTGCTGCTGAAAAGATAGATGAACGTGCTCAATCGTCAAATGAATGATCTTCTGAGAGAAAACAGAAAGCTGAAGAGAAGAAGAAGTTCAAAAAGTTCATGGATGATCAATAGCTTCGCCCCTTTGATGATTCCAAAAGGGGAGGAGACTATGAAAAGAAGGGGAGAGAAGAAGTAAAAACATTTACAAACATTTTATCATCCAGTAGTTTTTATGGGTTGATATTGAAGGAGAAGTTGTAACTTTAACATACATTTTTTTGTGTGATGATTGGTTGTTGTGAATGTTGTGAACATATTCTCTCTTGTGATTATGGATGAATATTTATCTAATATCTTGTTTATATATATGAGGTTGTGGCCTTAAGATCTTTTTTGACATCATATGATTAACAGTTCTTTATATACTCTCTATAATTGATGTTTGGGTTTTGAAACACACCTTTGCACATATTTGATTTGATGCATAAATTTTAAAAAATTCAGAATGTTTCTAAGTTAATATCGCAACTCATCTTTAAAATGTATATTACACTGTTGAAAGTATGCCTAATTACTAAGGATGCATATTATGTTTAAAGCATATCGATAAAGGGAGAACCTTTATTTAAAATCTTTTTAAATATTTTTTAGAAAATGTTAAAATTGTTGTAATCATAAAAAATGAGAGATTGTTAGCCCAGGGGTTTTTTTATATTGATTTTGATAATTTTTATAATTTATTTTCTAAGAATAAATTGATTTAAAAAGATAATATTTTTTATTTTCAAAATGAAAGTATTAACATATATTGAATAAATAAGTTGACACCTTTAGCCAAAAAAATGACTCATCTCTCAAAAAGATTAAAATAGTTAAGTATTCTTGAATAAGAATATTTTGTGTTGACCCCAATTGATAATTGAGTCAACACTCTAAGGCAAAGAATATTTAAAAATATCAAGTGTGTCAACATCTTTGAACAAATGGTTTGACACCCTAACTATTTGATGAAGATGCTTTCAGGTATTAAAAGTTAGTGTCGACACAAATAAATTTTGTGTCAACACAAAAGAGCTGAGGCTCTCTGTACTCAAAAAGAGTTGACACAAACTGAATTTGTGTCGACACAAAAGTGGTTCCTTAATTTTGTTTTTTGGAACTTTGAGTCGACACAAATGCCAATTGAGTTGGCACAAAAGTACTAAGACCACCTGCAGATTTTGAGTGTCGACACAAAATTAAAGATAAGTCGACACAAATATCCCGAGTCTACCTGAAGAAATTTGGTGTTGACACCAAACTCCAAATGAGTTGACACAAATATCCCGAGAGTTTTTGTACAATTTTAGTGTCGACACCAAGGCACTATGAGTCGACACAAATTGCTCTCTCTGAAAATCTGAAGAACCATTGAGTCGACACCAAATCTAAAAGTGTCGACACAGTTGCGTTGGTGAGAAAGTTTGTAGAAATTGTGTCGACCCCTCCGAAGATCAATTTCGACTCAACCACTTGAAGAACCATACCCTAGACATTTTGTGCCGACATTTGCGACGGAAATTCAAGTTCACAATAGAGTTCAACGGTTAGATTTTTGGCATTAAATGCCCTCACCTACCTCCAATGGTTATGAAGACTCAAGAGCTTATATAAGGAGTTACTTCTCAGCATTTAAAATATCTGGAGACTTACAATCACTGTTCTATTGCTTGATTCAAACTCAAAATCTTCAAGCTCTCATTTATTGCTGAAGCTCCAGCTCTTGTACCTCATCTCTCTTTACCTCTTCATTTATTGTCAATCAATTTTTGTGAAGAGAGTGAGTGATCCTCATTTAATCACTTTATTTATTGTATTCAAGGGTGAGTCACTCTTTATCCTTTGAGTGAGTGAGTAAATTTCATCAAAGAAGAGCTCAAGAGTGATTAGAAGAAAATAGAGAATTACTTTCATAGGATCATCTTGAACCTGTTGTTAAGCTTTTGAATGTGCTCGTAAATATTTTTATTCTCAAGAAAAGTCTTGAGGTTGTAAGCCTTTGAATGCGCTCATGAATCATTCTATATAGTGAAAATTCTCAATGGGAGACTTAAGGAGTGGACGTAGGTTTGGAAGAAGCCGAACCACTATAAATCTCTTGTGTCTGGTTCATTCTCTCTATCCTTAACCTCGTTAATATTTGCATTGCTTTAATTTTTGATTATCTTGCTATTTTTATTTGCAATATTAAAAGGTTTTTGAAAAAGGTTATAAAATTGTTATTATCTTTTTAAGACCCATTAATTCACCTCCCTCTCTTGGGTTACCTAGAACTAACACTTCTTAACTTTTTCCTTTTAAAGTTCCATTACGCAGGCTCTCAGCATAATCCTCAACGGTTTGGAATTGTGAACTTAGACTGTTTGTTATTCTGAGGTGAGACGCGGTGTGGAAGCAAGGCTTTGTTCCTATGGCTGCTTGTAAATTCTACTTGAAACGTGGGCACAAAATTTCACGGAGGTACAATAAAGGTAGAGAAATCACGTAGGCACAAAATTTCACGGAGGTACTTTCGGCTTGATGTCTCTGACGTGTTGGGAGGTTTTACTTGTAGGGAGTGAGCGATCTTAGTGAGGCGATCCACTATAACTCGGATGTCGTCGTATCATTGAGGCGATCTCGATAGTCTTGTGACAAGGTCCATAGTCACATGCTTCCATTTCCATTCCAGTCTTTGAAAGGGTTGTACCGTTCCTTCTGGCTTCTGGCATTTGGCCTTGACGTGTTGGTATGTAGGGTTTGAGTGTCTCCTCCAATGATTAGATCATTTCTCAGGTAGTTAATCACTCGAACATGACAAGAGGTATGGCAGTGGTAATTATCTTGTATTGTAACCTGTTGTGGCTCGGTGGTTAAATTTTCATCAGACTTCAAGCGTTCATTGTCGTAGTCTAGAACTTTCGTTGTCAGGTAGTGATGACAGAATTCAGATTATAACGTTTTGATGAGAAAGCTCAGCGTGAGTATCGATGCGTGTGGACGTACCTCCTTCGCTTGCATAGTAAGTTGAATGTCTTAAGCTTGACGTTGTCTTTTGCCTTCCATTTTCCTACTGGCAATATAACTCTTTGCCCCTTAGTTCCTCGGATGGGTGGGTTAGCATTGAGCTAGACTAGAGAAGTTTGAATTCTGTTGTACGGTGGTGTCATGAGTCCCTTGGTACATAGCTGCCATCTTTGACTATAGATCGTTGATGGCATAGTTCCACTTGTTGAGGTCTTCGATAGAGATGTAGTCTGTTGCATGAGCCCTTACTTAGTAGTGGTTCCTGCAGTCGGGGGAATCTTTAAAACTTGATAAACGAGAACGTTGGCAGACATTCTAAGTTGCAACACCGAGAAGGGATCTGCTTCGCGATCTAAAGATGTGCTAGGAGGTCCCCTTGAAAACATGCTTCGTCCGAGCTTCCCGTGAAAGTACTAAACCCTAATGACGTAATATCCTGATGACTATCATTACTCACCGGTCTACTGGGTAAGGCTTTGAAGGTCAACCAAGCAAAGATCAAGGCTCATAAAAACATGCATGGGGTTCAGTAAGGATAGTCAGTTCAAATTTAGAAGTTTCAAGGGAAGCGACATAAGGCGACGAGTGGTCAAGTATTTAGCTAAGGATTTGGAATGATGTACTAGACTGCACGAAATGTAGTTGGAGGTTAAAACAACTTAGGGAAGGTGAACAAGTCCTATACTAAGATTCAAGGAATGATTCCCAGATGGTTCAAAAGAGGTCATGGTTAAGGTAATCACCGTTGACCCAAATTGAGAGGTCGTTTGGGGTTCAAATGTAGGTGAAACAAGGGGAGAGCAATGAACAACACTTAAAGAAATGTTCTCGAGATCAATCTATAATAATCAGATCTTGACAAAAGAGGTGTTAAGCAATGGGTAGCCAAACTAGATATTTTTCCTGAAGTTACGTCGGCTTAACGCACTTCAATTCAAGCATCTAAGTCTACTTCTCTGATAAGGTTTTTAAGAGTATACTAAGCATTCACAAAATTACTTCAGCCGAGTGTGGTATTAAGATTGTGAGAAGATGAACAGTGGCAGAAAATCTTATCAATGTCGAATGGTCAGAGCTAATGCTTTAACAAAGAAATGATTTCAAGTTCCACAAATGAAAAGTTAGTTCAAGGATGAGGAGTTGAATCGAAGGAAAATCAAATTCGAATACTGGTCATCATCTAGGCAAGGCTTAACAATAAAAACTCGAAGATAAGGATATTTTCTAGGATTGAATTCCCGATTAACAATAAAAACTCGAAGATAAGGATATTTTCTAGGATTGAATTCCCGATAGGGTTACTAATAAGACCTGGGTGTAGAAGGGTTACCGACGAACAACACTTGACGGTATTAAGAGAAGTCAAGTACCAATTGGTAGTTGTTGTATTTCTAGGGGTGGATGTTGTTAGAAGAAAGGACACGCAAAGAACTTCAATCGAACACATACAAAAGTTGACACAAAATGTTCGGGGCAATGAAAAGGGAACTCATAAGGATAAAGTCTTGGGGTTCTAGTGGTGGCTCTCGGTGTAATATTTGAAATGTTTCCTAGTGCGTACTCCCGTCTAACCCCCTTAAAATAGAAATAACTCGTTGTGTGGATATTTGGTCTTTGATCTTGATGTCTTTATTCATCCTTTACATGTAGATTCCCCGCTGCTTCTAAACCCAATAGCATTCTAAAATGACTCGCTATAAGAATTAGACGTAGTAGATTTTAGCTCTTATAATTTACAGATGATAAAAATAAGTAATGCAGCGCCTCCTCCAGAGCTTCTATGCGACAAAACACATGGTTCTCCCATAACCCAAGACCTGAAGGTTCCCTAAACCTAGACTTTGATACCGAATTGTAACGCCCCGACTTCCGAGCACGTTGAGACATTCTTATAGATACAAATAAGTTTATATTAACATTTCATTCATATGTATTCATTAATTCATACATCAGATTATAACTTGGGGAGTTCATAAAGATATAGATAATACAGTCATCCAAATGTGATTACAAAAGGTATAAGAGACATCTTGAGACGATAAAAAAATAAACAAAAAGACTACCTTTGTTTGCTAAGCTTGGTCCGAGTCATCGTGCTCCTGATACTCGCTCTGCTCGGTCAATTTCTCCTCGTAAGGTAAGCCCTCTTTTTTACCTACGACATTCGTGAGACGAAGCCCAGAAGAAAAATCTCTAAACCCACTAACCAAACTCCCGGCACAAAATCGCCAGAACACATTCCATATAACACAACGCATTTATGTATCAAGGAGACAGGCAAATTTGAAAGATACAAACATGATAAGAAGGAAAATATAAAACAACTAATTATGCATGTAATGACGAGTGCAATGCAAATGCCTAACCCAACCATACCCCAAGAATAGAAACATGAACTCTATGCCAGGAATTTCAACAGTAGACTTTTTGGACAACGTGATCACTAAAGCCATCATCGCGCCTCGTTGTGAATAATAACCTCATCATTCGGTTATGTACCGCAACTGTTTTCTTCAATCACAATGGCGTGAGACCAAGCGCCATTTTAAGGACTTATTGTCGTCACCTTTTGGATTTAATACTAAGTGGCCCACCTTAAGACTCGTGATGCCTTTTCCAGTATCAACCTAAAGTCTAAAGTACAAGTATTAGAAAGCTAGTGACAAATCCATGCTGCCCACAAGAGTTTTTCATCATAATTAATATCTATACATCGGGGACGCACCTAGAGTATTCACGAGGAATTCATCCCAAAACATTTCATTAAAATCGGCACACCAGGGAAGTCCTAGACCTAGAATCAAAGGGTGAAAGACTCTAATGAAACTCCCAACACCCATGACAAAATAACTGTATCAATCGTACAAGGATGAACCCCAAGATGCCTCGAGTGTAGTATGATAATACTCATAGTATAACAACTCATAACCCGAAGTACAACTAACCATAGTATGATAAACAACTAGGCATGGCAAGATGTACAACTAAAGATAGCATGGTGTACAACTATTCAAAGCATGTGGTACAACTAAATATAGCCTGGGTACAACTATTTAAAGCATATGGTACAACTATTCAAAGCATGAGGTACAACTCTTCAAAGCATAGTCTTAATCACATGGCATGGTCATTTTTCATCATACAATGGTATCAAGTCATGAATCTCATAATTTAAGTCAAATTAATCATGTAAACAATTCCAAACACAAAGAGCATGCTCACAATACACTTAATACTTTACTACTAGACTTTTAATCATTAAAAATTAATTTTCAGCAACAATTTGAGGCACCTAGACTTCGATTTGGTTTCTAGTTTTTGGACACAAACTAGATTAAAATATTCTCTACAAATTTCATAAAGGGCACTTAGGCTAAATCCTAGGCTTCTAGGTGATTTGGCCTCCACAAAGGAAGACAATTCAGCAGCACCTCATAATTTGCTAAGAAAAAGACCCTCAGAAGGTCACGGGTTTCGACATCAAAATAGGTTCTTTTGAGCTGAAATTTAGATATATTTTAGGCCAAGATATCCTCTACAATTCTTATGAAGAGTGCCCATGATTGTTCTTAAGAAAATATTTGAGAAACATCTCAATTAAAAAAATTGGTCTAATTAGTATTTTAAAACTCAACAGAGTTGCATTTTAAACAGAAACAACAGAGAATGTAAAAATCATTTGAGGGGTCAAACAGGGGCTAAAGGACCTAATTTGTAGACAAAATTTAGATCAAAATGTCCCTAACATTGTTCATGAAGAACGGTTTTGGAATAGGTCACTAACAATAGGGGTTTTCGGCTACACAAAATGGTTTGACAACAAGCTATTTGAGTCACTAAACATGAATAGAAAGTTACAGAGGGGTTTTGACTAACCAAATCTCAACAAAAGAGGTTCATTTTTTATGGGTAAATAAATAATGTCATGCCCCAAAACCCGAGTCACGGAAACCACCCATGAGCAACCGTTTTGGGATATCACAATCTACCAAGACCACCTGAGCCCAAACGGGTCAAAGAATGTAACTTGAAGACGAAGTTAAAACATTTGAAGGACGCACTTTCGAGGGTTTATTTAATGTAAAAGAATAGCCCAAAAAACAAAGGTCACAGTCCCTAAGAGCTAAGCGTTAAAACAAATAAATAAAATGTTCCAAAAATTACCTTGACTGCTCAATCGGTCAAAAGACCGCTCTAGTGGTCCTTGCAAGGACACTGTTCTTCCCTTAGTCTACAAAACAACCGAGAGTGAGGTTTGACGGCTCGATAAACTACTCAATAGACCACTCGAGCGGTCCGACTCTGGACCCTTTTTCAAAGTCTAAATTTTCACACCAAACACTTAAACCATTTTTTAACATTTTTGAAAGGTTTCAAGGCACAACCATGCCAATGAAAACATGCTAAACAAGGTTCAAAATCCCCCCTCGAGGGACAAGAGTTGATATACAACGTAAAACCAACCTAAAACTATGAACGTTACACACAATACGAAAACATACAACCAATCCTGAGTTCCTCTCATAAGCATACAACATACATGCATTAGAAAAGAGGCCCCATGGCTTACAAAGTGTATATTTTAGGTCCAAAACATAGGACGTCATATGCATAATCCAAAACCACAAGAAAATTAAGAAGTTTAGTCTTTCACCACCTCTAGACTCCTCAAGATCGCTTCACAAGATCAAATTCACCTGAAAGGTTTTCAAATCCCACAACGTGAGCCGAAGACCAATAGGAAAAAGACTAGCATGAATTAAAAGTATAACATGCTATCACTGATTATATAAATAACTTGACTACGCGAGTCTCAAAACGGTTTTCCATCTTTAAAACCTCAAGTTTTCATATAATTCGACCACATCTAATAGTTCAATAATCACATAAAGCACATTGCATTCCAACTAGGTTTCCACAACCTACGATGTTTCCTACATACCTCGAACTCTTTTACGGCCTTCCACTAAGGGGTAAGTACTAACCCCACTTATGAAAATTTTTTACGGTCTTTTACCACTAGACCAACCTCAATCCCTATTATGCAATCCTTCACGATCTTACACCGTAGGGCAGTACCTGCCCCAATTAAGCAATTCTTTACGATTTTTCATCGTAGGAGCAATCGAATCCCAATTTCACATACATAGATGTTATACATTTAGAGAAGCACATAGCCACGCACGAACATTTTAAGGCACACATTCATCAATCACCCGATGAAACCACGGTTCAACCCCAAAGGTTAGCTCCACACCTCCCAAAACTATGTTCCCACAACATATACATAAATCTTTTTGATTTTCAAAACTCATTCTTTTTTAGAACCACGTACACGTACGTCCACCAACTTCGTAACAAACAATACAAAAGCCGAACATGATTTTTATCCCACCAAACATGGTTTAAACACAGTGTTCAACATTTATAGCATTTTATAACATTAAAAATACACATAATCACATGTATCACCCCTTTAAGGCAAGCTAGTTTAGAGTCCCACCTCGGAGAGTGAAAATCTCAAAACTTTAAACACTGACGAAGAACTAAAGTCACCAAAATGACATTCCATTTGGATGAACGCGAAGCCCACAGAGTGTATATCAAGGATCTACTATCTCAACGCCAAGATCCGAGCTCAAATCAAGCCAAAAGCTAGAGAGAAGGCAACAGGTCTGGTTTTTCTTTCAAGAGAGAGATAATGAAGCTTGCCAGAGAAGCTTTGGTCCAAAAACTAAGACTATAAGTTGTCTTATACTTAGCCCACACAGATTGACCGCTCAAGCGGTGTAAGAACCGATCGAGCGGTCTTGCCCCAAAAAGAATAACTTTTGCTACAACGCCAAAGCAGGATCGGGATTCAAGCCCACATGCATATCTAGGCCAACACATGCATAAAACATTTAGAAACATATTTTTCTATAACTATTAAAACGATAGTGAACACATCATGTATTAATATTGTAAAAATGAAAGGAATCGAGGGTCACAACTCTTCCCCCCTTATGGAATTTTCCCCCAAAATTTAACATTGGAACTCGAACCAGCTTCCTTATCGTTGACTACCAATGATCTCTGATACAAAACTCTGTAACGCTGCACAACTGCAAAGATACTAACGCAACATAACCTCCAAGAGTGACATCCCACAACACAACCATGTTCCCGAAGGGTAAACATCTATACAGATTTCTTTTGAGAATAAAGTCTCACTGACGCTACGATCATCCAAACATTGTTAGACCGAGATCGAATTCACACCACCGAGCTATCAAAGTACAATCCCCACAGGTCACAACCAACTCAAGTGATAAAACGCACATCACAAAGCTAATCCACAATCGGAACTGGTCCTAAACACTCTCCACTTCATATCGTAAAGGCCTACCACCCTCGTCCACAAACTAGTTCATTCGTATATCAAAATACACATCAAAGGCTACTCCCGTAAGCCCAAACACACGTCGTCAAACTCTGACACTGCTCACAAGGAGTCACACGTATCACACACAAACTCTTATTCAAGCCTTCCTAATCAACTAATGACCCCCAAACTCGAAGCCACATCATCCTTCTACGTATGCCAGAAATGCCATCACTGAAGTTGATAAGGCTCTCATTCTAAGCAAAAACAACAAACAGTAGGTTCTAGCGAAAGGAACTCATTCAATTCACCAGAAACTCTAAAGAACACATTTTCTTCTCATAAATCCCCAACAAATCATCTAAACCTTTACCCTCTACCAATCCTCAATCAGATCCTCCATCGCGAACCAAAACTCTCATCTTACAGAAATACTAAGTGTCACATCATCGTTAAGCCCAAGTCTCCACACATTCGAGACTTCCACCCCGGCATCACAACCATTAAAATCAACACGGTCACATAAACTCAATGAGTCACTTTGGCCAGATACGCCACACAGACCAAACATTCCATAGGAACACACTAACCTACACAAATCCAATCACATCCCTTGTTACACCATAACGTTCATACGTAACCCCACGTTTCACCATCGAACCTCTAATTCTTAGTGTACTGTTCAACCTCTAATCAATCATATTCACCTCCATTCGGCACCAACCCAAACTTATAACATGTACGTCGATCCTTCGATTCCACAATAATTCACAATGAGTCGGATACTAAAGTCTAGACCAACATCAACCATTTTGCTCGCTAACACCTGCATACACACTCACCTCATTCCATTACATCCGTTGGATTTAGAAAATTTTTAGAAAGGTAGATATATGAGTTTTAAAGCTCTGAGAGTTGGCCTTGCATCAATTTTTTTTTGATTTTATATTAATTTTCTTCCAAATTGTGTCTAGATTTGACACACTTTGGGAGAATCAATGCCATTTTCTCTACACACATGTTCTTCAGGTGATTCCAATGGGGTTAAAAAGATAAGACGATTATCTATCCAACCACACCAAGCTCACACCAAGATCTTGTTTCTATTGAAAATAGAGTTGGTTCAAAGTGGTCCTTCCAAACATCCATTCAACCCATTTTCAAACCCAATTTTAAAAAAAAAAAATATGAGTGATCTGGACTTCAGGGAAAATCATGCATGTCAACAACACAACCACCAAACAACAGTAAAAATTTCATAGCAAACCAATAAGTCTAGATCCATACGAAAAATAGAAGAAAATTGGACTTTTGACAAAAAAAAACGTTTCTGGACATATTTGAACTTAAAGAACTCATATGATTTCTTAGCTCCTAGGTCCTTGACCTATGCACCCATGGCTATATCTCTTATATATATGGCATATAAATGAGATTTATACCATTTTCAAAGATCAAAATAAAAAAAGATGGTGGATGGTTGAGGAGGGAGAACAAGAACAAGAATAAGGATCAAGATCGCATCTCATGGTTTTGAGCATAGATCTTGAGCTTTTGTGAGTTTATGTCACGCCCTGAACCTGGGTCACGTGAACCCAACCACACTATCGCACACTATCGCACACTATCGCCTTCTTATGAGAAAACATTTCTTAAAAAATATAGCTTTAGGCTAAAAATATCTTTAGTTGCATTTAAAGAACCAGTAGAAAATGATTATTGATCTTGTAAAAAAATAATCTTTGGGACATAGAATAAACTTGTTGAGGGTTGGGAGCCTAATCAACCAAAAAGGGGTTTGTTTTAATGAACAAAATATCAAATCCGAAAAGCAGCTTAATCCGCTTGAGCGAATAGACCACCGCTCGAGCGGTCAACTGCCCGACTTCACCTTACTATTCTCGCCTCACACACCGCTCGAGCGAACTCCCATTCTGCTCCAGCGCCCATGAGCCAGAGGGAAAAATCCTACAAGTTTCTGTTCTAGAATCTAAACAACCTGTTGGTTTTCACATATAGAAATCAAACTTTGTAATTACTCTAAGTATAAAAACTGAAAATTTTGGCAGAGTTTTCTCTATTTTTTGGACTATCCCAAAATTGTTTGAAAAACTTATCAAACCCAAACAATCATATATACTCAGACTCAGCCTGGTTTCAACTCTTAATCACGATTTGTACTATTCAACAACTATCATCATTCAAAAAAATTTATTCTTTTTCTTACAATTTTAAACATAATCTAAAGAACAACTACACGAGATCTAAACATACATTTACATATGCATTATTCTCCCAGTCATCCAAATTTTTCTCATCTTATCTTTACATGGTACAAGGAAACAAATTTACATGCTCAAATTCACAAACCATCTTTTATTCTTGTTCAGACTTCACCCATAATCAAGTTTCATCTCATGTTTCATCCTTTTCATTTCAACCTGTAAAACATTTGATGCAACAAATGTGAGCCGAAGCTCGTTGAATAAAGACTAATAATAGTGCAAAGCATGACTTGTGAGGTGTAAATGACAGGATATTATGCAATCATCATTAATCATATTTAATACTCAGAATCACATTCTTATTTCGGGATCCATTCATTCTTTTCCTAATTCATTGACTTTCCTTATACGTTCATTATACCTTTCTTTCTTACAATTTCTTCTTTTCTTCTCTTTAATTGTATTTTCTTTTATCTTGCTTGAGTTCTCACTTCCATATTTTTATTTTCTTTCTTATAAATCATCGAGCACTAACTCACCCATATTTATTACCAACCATTCACTTTCTTTTAATTCATCAATTCTTTATCCACATATCCATCTCATTTCATTAATCATATTAGAGAACTGACGCCGGGTGAAGCTTATAGAAACCTCGCCCTATTCCCCGAACAGGCTACGCGAAGCCTTTGGTGAATAGGTCGCTCTATAACTCACCACGACAACCATCACATCCACGTTTTGGGGGCTAACCCGTGGGCATGTAGTCCTAGCTTATGCAAATTTTTGGTCTTTCACTACAGAGCTGTTCAAGCCTAACTTATGCTTCAATTAATTCCATCAATACCAAACTTATGGTTAAATTTATTCAATAATTTCCAATTACCCAACAAGTCTCAAATATCCAACAATATTTCGTCAACATTAATAAATCAATTTATCATAAATTAATTTAACAATAAACCATTTATAATTTCTAAATAAATCTTAAATTTTCATCTAACAATGTTCAATTCACATAAGTAAACCAACATGACAAATATCACAAAGCATTTAATTTTAAATAGATATAATCGAGTTGTACATCAAATTCAAGACTTTAATTTTAACCCAAGTTCAATAGCCCATCAATTTACATGTTAAACACAACATTAAAAATGTTTATGTAATGACCCAGTTCGGACCCTAGTTGTAACAACCCATTTGATAATGACCCGTGTAAAGACCCAGCCCAAACAGTAATATTAGCAACGGTTATCTAATGAGATCTTAGGTCGCTAGAAGGATGAAAATCCTAACTCAACCCGAAACCCTAATTCGATCTGAAAATCTTAAAAAAATTCAAAACTCAAGCAAGCAAAACCTTAACACCTAGAGAATCTTCCAACATTCTAAATTAAGTAAATAACATGAAATAAGATTAAAAATCAAAATTTCTCATAATTAGGATAAAATGACCATTTTACCCATAGCACAATAAAAAGTCTTAAAAATTTAAATTTTGACGCATGGACACCCTAAATAAGGTATTTAAGTACAATTAAGTAGCAGCAAACAAAATAACATCAAAAATAACAAAAATACCCCTTAGTGGCCAACCACCTTGGAAGTTGTACTAAAAAGTAGTTTTTTGCTTTCTTTTAAGCTTAGAAACATGAGAAAGGTGTCAAACTTAGCAAGAGATCTCATGATTCGTTAGCTTTCATTGCCATACGAGAATGGGACATGCTTGGGGAGATTGGTGAGTTTGATCTATGTCTCGAGGAGACAGGAAAGGGTGCGACTTTATT
The DNA here is from genome assembly GCA_034768845.1 of Heliamphora exappendiculata. Classification (NCBI taxonomy): domain Eukaryota; kingdom Viridiplantae; phylum Streptophyta; class Magnoliopsida; order Ericales; family Sarraceniaceae; genus Heliamphora; species Heliamphora exappendiculata. The sequence continues at coordinate 3,516 of JAOTRH010071236.1, read as the reverse complement.
TTCAGTGGTTTCACGACCTATGTTGGTTACTCGTGTGCTAGAGATTCAGCAACAGATCAAGAGGCTGAGATGTTATTGGATAGTTTTGCTAGTGGAAAAGACACCACGAGATGGGTTGTGAGCCCGATTTGTGATTGACAGGGAGAGTGTTTATGCCAAAGGCGTGCCGTGCCGAGATACTACATGATTTTCATCATTCTCGTCTTGCAGTGCACCCAGGAGGCACCAAGATGTATCATGATCTGTGCCGTCAGTTCTGGTGGAAGAGAATGAAGAGGGATGTGGTTTAGTTTGTTTCTCGGTGCCTTACTTGTCAGCAGGTAAAGGCGGAACATCAGAGACTAGCAGGGTTGTTACAGCCGTTGCCAGTATCAGAATAGAAGTGGGAGAACATCATGATGGACTTCATATCGGGACTTCCTAGATCGCCTAAAGGACATGACGCTGTTTGGTTTGTAGTTGATATGTGACGCCCTATTTCCCGGGCACGTCATGACATATGTAACTATAAATAAATGACATATTCTAGCCGAACATTCATAGATACATAAGATAGTTACTACAACATTAATGGTTTAGAGTTTGTTCAAAATACTTAATAATTACAATCATCCAGAAAATTTCATCAAAAGTTACAATATGCCCATGGAAAGCTGAACACAAGATTCAAAAAGTAAACGTCCTACGTCTTCAAGCTGCGTCGTTGGGGTTGACCTGCTCCTGCCACTCTCCTCCTTCTTTATAGTCTTCTTCCTCGACAAACACGTCTTCCTCAAAGGGTCCTTCTTCTTGACCTGTGGCACGAATGCCATGAGTCGGAGCCCAGAAGCAAATTTCTTAAACCGTCTAACAAACTCACGACAAGATATTCTACAATACATATCGTATAATACCCAATGCAAAGTTAAGGGGGCAGAGATATAGGAAAATTATCATTTTCAACAGGATGAGCACATATAAGAACAGTAGTGTGAGTGCGTGATGTAGATGAATGCAATGCAAATTCCCAACCCCATGTACTTCCAGAATAGTATCATGAATTTCACACCAAAAATTACATAGTAGACTTAATGGTACATTAATCCTTAACCTATTCTAGCCTCATTGCGAAAGGTAAACGCTCGTCTTGGCTACATGCATCAGCCATTTTACTTAATGGCAACGGCGTGGGGGCAGGCCACCCAGTTTATTAGCCACCCTTATACGGGCCAACGGTCCCACATTAAGTACTAAGATACTCGTTAACCATCAACCTAAAGTCTAAATAATGCTAACGACGAGCCCGTGGTGCCTAAATCCCCATTTTATAATAAAAACCTCTAATTCAATATCAAATATGGCAACTAGGGACGCCCTAGATCCACAATCACTGAATAAATAATTTCCATGTCATCCAACCCAATTGGAGGATACGAAAGGGACTCCGATAACCTAAGATGAAATGTAAGAATGTTCATGACGTACAATATGCCTCTCGTATACAATTAATCATTGCATGGTTTATAAACATGACATGGCACATGGTACAACTTGCTAAAGTATCAAGTACAAACATACGAAACATAATCATAACTTAGGCAACATAGAATCGAACTATTGGCATGAGTTCACTTTGTCAAAATTATCATTTTCATACACTAATTACATAAAAAGTTCATATGAGGTTCACACACTCAAGTTCCATAAGTAACACGTTATTCGAACACTTAGCCAATTTTAGATAAAAGTTTGGTTACTAGTTTGAAAATTACGATTGTGTTTTTAAGCACTTAGACATTGATTTAATTTCTGTATTTTGAACACCAATTAGATAAACATATTCCCTACAACTTTCATGTTTAGCCCTAAGGCTAGATCCTAGGGAAAAAAGGTCATTTGTTTTAATTTATGAAAAACCATTCAGCACTTTACAGAGAAAAGTGCAGAATTTAATCCTATGTTGGTCATGGTTTTGGGGTATCAATTCAAGGGCTATGCCTCTTATATTTAGTGGGGCTCTAGTTTACGATGTGCCCTACAAATTTTATGTTTTGTGCTTGGGCAAGTTGTTTGGAAAAAGTTTGAGATTCTAGCCAATTTATAAAATGGGTTTAGTTAGCCTAAAAAGGGTCTGCAGAGTGTGTTTTTAATAGAGAATGCTCAAAACCTTTGGAGTATCATCCAAGTGTATTTTGGATTGGTTTTTCCTCAGTAGTTAGTTTAATATGTTAGCTACATTTTTTAGGTTTACCACTTTTAGATTTGGCTTCTAAAAAGTTAGGTTTTGGGTCTCACAAAATGTGTGACAGAGAGGTCTGTTAGTCACTGAACCTCAACAATGACTTTGGGAAGGGATTTGGCATAGAAAGACTTCATCTTTTTGGCTCATATGCGGTGGACAGAAAGATAAATATATCCTCTACAAGTTTCATGTTTTGACCCAAGCTCGGTTCTCACTCTAACTTATGGTTTTTAGGTCTGCAACTCAGAGTGGTCAAGATCCGACATTCTTTGGAAAGAATGACATATCTGAAGTTCTACCCAACAAAATCACTTACAACCAATTTTTTATGGAAGAGAACTCAAAAATCTAGGTCTGGACACAAATATCACTTTAAGATCATTTTTCTATATTTAGTTATGATGTTTTAAAGTTAGAGGCAGAATGTAGGTAAGCCCAGAAAATTAGGTAACTTAGGGTTTTAGTTGCTTAGCATGTGTTGTGTGCATTCTTGATGTGTTTTCTTTGCATGCATGACTTAAACTCACATAAACTAAAATTCCAGAACATTTTTAAGCCATAAAACTTAAAAACATACACATGCAAGTACATACAAAGCACAATCTCACCCTAGCAATTCACTATTTGCATCTACAACGCCTTTTTTGGAGTTATTCTTCATTTCTTTTTCTTAGGGTTCGTTATAGAGATGGACTGAGGGGTATATTGAGGGAGAATATCATAAGGTTTAAGGGAGTTTCTTACCTCTTTTGATGCTACAAAGGTTGAAGAAGAATAGTTCTTTGCTTTAATGCTTACTCCTTGGTCCCTCCTAGTTCCCTCTTCCTTCTTCCTTCCTCCTTCTCTCCTTTTTCTCTCTTAAAACACTGAGTATTTTTTGTGGTGCTCTCCCTCTCCTCTCAGCCAAAATACATGTACAGAATGGGGGGTTTGTGCTTTGTTTTTATAGAAAACTTTAAAATGGATGATAATTATTACATGAAATTAAAATTTGAATTTTTTGAACTCTTATTGGTTGGGTGGGAGGTTGGAGTGGCTTGAGGCATAAAATTTCAGACCTTGGGCAGGTGTAATTTCGGCATGGCAGTGTTTGGGAGACTAAAAAGCTGATTTGGTAATTAATTTGAATTTTAATTTGTATTTGGGTACATTTTTGTGAATATAATTGTATAAAATATTAATTTTATATACTTTTTTGGTGTCTAAACCTACTAAAACCTATTATATTAATGTATTTATAATTAATTTAGTATTTTCATGATTTATCATAATTTTGATAGCAATTAATTAAATAG
>JAOTRH010071215.1:0-17857 GCA_034768845.1 Heliamphora exappendiculata | reverse complement strand
ATGTTCACTGTAAAAGACAACATGTAGTGCCTTAACTTTCGGGAGGCCCAAACCAAGGCCCAACATGTCTTCTCTAGTGGCGTGTACCGAATCTCTGATCCCATCATCTTCTTGCTTAAGTAGTAGACAGCCTTTTCTATTCCAGTTTCACCTTCTTGCGCCAGCATACATCCCATAGCTGAGTTAGTTACTGACAAGTAAAGGATCAGTGGCCTATCAGGTTCGGGAGGATCTAGAACATGAGGGTTTTGCAAGTATTGTCGTACGATATTAAAGGCGTCTTGGCATTTCTGATCCCATTCAAATTCAACTTCTTTCTTCAGCAGGCGGAAGAGCGGCTCACATGTAGTTGTCAACTATAAAGCAGCTGATAAATTGAATCTTTTCCAAAAGGCGCCTGACCTCTGGCTCAGTCCTCGGAGGAGGCATTTCTAAAATTGCTTTGATTTTTTAGGGATCGACTTCGATGCCTCGTTGGGTGATCATAAATCCAAGCATTTTTCTGGCGGTGACCCCAAATGCACATTTCTGTGGGTTGAGCCGCATCTTGTACTTTCAGATCATTTCAAAGAATTTTTATAGAGTTGTGATGTGGTCTTCCCGATCCTTGGATTTGACTATCAGGTCGTCCACATACACTTCAACCTCCTTATGTATCATGTCGTGCAATAAGGTAGTGGAAACCCTTTGATAGGTTGCCCTGGTATTCTTCAAGCCAAATGGCATAACACGGTAGCAATAAGTTCCCCAAGGCGTGGTGAATGTCACCTTTTCTCTGTCTTCAGGATCCATCAGAATCTGGTTGTATCCGGAGAAGCCATCCATGAATGACAACAAGGCGTGCCCCGCCGTACTGTCTACCAAGACGTCGATGTGTCGCAGTGGGAAATCGTCTTTCGGGCTAGCCTTGTTGAGATTTTGAAAGTTCACGCAGACTCGAATACGACTGTCCTTCTTTAAAACTGGCACTATATTGGCTACCCATTTCGGATTCACAGTTACCATTAGGAACCCAGTGTTGATCTGTTTGACAACTTCTTCCTTGATCTTCAGAGCCCGTTCTGGTCAGATTCGTCTTAATTTTTGTTTGACCGGTTTAGCATTGGGGTATAGGGGAATATGGTGCTGGACGATGTCGGGATCAATTCTGGGCATATTTTCGTAAGACCATGCAAACACATCTTTGAATTCTTTTAATAAAGTTATTAGTTATTTTTATTCAACTAAGGATAAAGAAGAACCAATTTGAACAATTTGCAGGTTAGTTTCATTACCCAGATTTATTGACAAAGTTTCTTCAATTATTGGTTGGGCACGCATTTCTTCTTCTCTTTTTATTAAGAGTTTTATTTTTTTAGAGACATCCCCGTCGAATTCAAAATCGTCAGAAAGTGTATGAAATAAATCAAACAAAGTAGAGTAACCGAAAATTTCGTTCATTTCATTAGAAATAGCAGAAATTACAAACTCGATAGCAAAAGGAGAGAGAGGAGCACCAACAGATGTGCCCTCGATTACAGACTCAGACTCAACCTCGGACTCAGAATAAATAATGTGTACATCATTTGACTCGATGGTCCAGTTCTTTACTTCCTTTGTGGCCGCGTTGATGATGAGCTTGGTGCAATCTGTCGGTGCGCTAGAGCCCAACATGAAATAGTCCGATTCAGTTATACGTAGTTGAGTCATCCCTTCGTTGAACAACATTCCTATATCAATATTGTCGAGTTTGTCAGCCCAATCTTCCTCTTGGACATTCTTTCCTTCTTCTTCCATTGTCTCTTCTTCCTCGGTGTCAGACAATTGACGATTGAAAAAGATTTCAAATCCTGGCAGCTTTTGGTTGGTCTCTTCCTCAATCCACGGTTCTGGGAAGCCACAATATGGAAAGTCTTCTCCCTCCTTGACGAAGTATCCATTGCGTGTCCCAAAATAGCTAGCTTTTCGTCCCTTTTTAGGCCCTTCCATATCATCCTCCGTTGGCTCATACCCAAGACCGAAACGATGTGAAGTCGACAATACATGTATGGGTTTTGGGATCCCCTACTGTTTACGCCCTAACCCCATGCCAGGGAAGAAGGACATTTTCCTCATCATCATAAAAGCTTGTGGGTTGACGTACCTTTCTTCTTCATTCATCAGTGTTTGAACATCCTTTGCTTTATCAAACTGAAAACCACTAAGCAACACGTCGTCTTTATTGTGCTGTACTTCTAGCAAAGTTGCGCCCTCTCCTCCTTTCGGAGGTGAATACTATCCTCTCCATGAATGGTCATCACTGTCCCGTTTTTTATTAATTTTAGCTTCTGGTGGAGGGTAGAGGGTACCACCTGAGCATTCAGATCATGTAGCCACGGCCTGCCTAGTAGCAAATTGAAGGAGGCTGGCACGTCTAACACGTGAAACTCGACTGATGTCTCCAGTGGGACTATTGAAATAGCGAACGTCACCAATCCTAGTACATCCCTTCTTGTGTTATCATAAGCTCGCACCCCTTGATTGCAGGGAGTGAACTGGTCTGGCCTCATTCCTAAGCTGACGGTCGTTCTCAGTGGGTAGGCATTCAGAGTGGATCCGTTGTCAATAAGGGTCACCAGGACCCCTTTTTCTAAGCACTTGACAATTATGTGAAGCAGCTTATTGTGGCTTCTTCCCTCAGCAGGCAGATCCTTATTAGAAAAAGAAATGACCTTGGGTTCAGCGGCTGGCAAGATGAGCCCAATCAATTGTTCCAGGGTTGCTTCTATCGGAACAGTGGCCTTGGTCAAAACCTTCAACACAACTTGTCGGTGTTTGTGCGAGGCCATCAGTAGCCTCCAGATGCTGATGTTGGCCTGCATTTTCTTCAATTGTCTCAATACTGCATCATCTTCCTCTTCCTGTTCTTTCTCTTTTTCTTTTCCACTCGGCTGCCCTCTTTCCAATTGGGCTAGTTTGAAGTGTCGCCCGCTTCTAGTGAGATGTTCTACATCTTCCTCAACATCCCACAATCTTAATATTGTGTCACCGGTCTTCCTTACTTTGTTCACAGGAAGAGGGCTATCAAATGCCCACAAATTGCCCAAATCAGTGATCACCAGTCTTCCTTTCCTTTCTTCGTCATCTTCGATAGCCCAGGTATTGTCAATCTTCTCCCAGATGTCCACCTCAATAAAGTCCACTTGTTGCTCCTAAGCGGCCCAAAAGTAAGCCCACTTGGCCCATCTAATTTTAGCACAATCCTCACCAGCCAGTAGGATTGCATGTCATCAACGTGTACCTCTTCCTCAAAAAGTTAGGAAAGGGTGATTCAATTGAGTACATGGCCAAATCCATAAGGCCGAGTCGGGTAATCCAATGTCCATTCATCTTCTTAAGTGTGCTCTTCCTTTTGCTGGTATGCTTGGACTATCGGTTGATACCATTCTCAGGCATTATCGTTCCATTCTTCCCCCATGTCTCGGCTGCCACTAATCATCATGAACGAGCATGTTGTCTGATCCTTAGCTATTGAAACAAGAGGGCATGGCAGGTGTACTGAACAGATGTGTTGACTTGGGTCCTCCGACTCTCCCAGCGACACGTAGTTTACCCCAGTCTGCCTGGCATGATTTGGCAGTGGGTTTGTGGTGACATTCGACTTTGGGGTGACCAATGGGGGAGGGATCACCTTGTTATCAATGAGGTTCTAGATTTCATGGCGGAGCCTCATACACTTTTCAGTTAGGTGTCCATGGCCCTGATGAAAGGCGCAGTATTGAGAGGCATTGTACCTTAGCGGCAAGGGATCGGGTACTGACATGGGGTCTAATGGTTTGAGGAGTCCTTTCTTGACCAACTGTTCAGAGCAGTGGATAACGGGATGTTGAGAGGAGTAAAAGTTTTTCGCGACCGTTGCTGTGTTTGCTGACCATCACTTGACTGCTGCAAGTTGTTTGTTTGATGAGTGGAGGAAGAAGGGTTCAAAAGGTTTACCTCGCCCGAGCGGGACACGAGGTTAGTTATGGCTGGTTGATTTGTGGGAAAGGTCCTTCTCGGTGGTTTCTGGATGGATTTTGTCTTTTCAATATCACCGGATTGGATAACATCCTCAATTTGCACCCCAGCGTCGAACAACTGTTCAAAGGTGGAAAGTGGCTGCGTGAAGAGGTAGCGCTTCAACAGTGACTGTAGGTTCTTTTCCACCATCCTTACATGCTCCTTTTCAGAAGATCGGCTTGTCATTTTAGCGGCCTTGCCTCTTCAGCAAGTCAAAAAGTCAACAAAAGATTTCGAATTCTCTTGCCGGGTTGTTTCAAGCTCTCGAGTAGTGACGTCCAGCTGGACATTGTAGCTGTGCTGCCTAATGAAAGCAGTGGCTATATCCTCCTATGTACTAGTTTTGGCCACTTTGAGAGCAAGAAATCACCTTTGCGCAGCTCCAGAAAGCGACCAATGGAATAACTGAGCCTTAAGTTGATCATTGATCCCCATAGGGGATAAGGTCCCAACATACATTCTTAAATGGATATGCGGATCCCCAGTGCCATCAAACTTTTCCATTTCTAGCATCTTAAACTTTTTAGGCAATTTTGCATCGGGGAATAGGCACAGACCACCTATGTCTAGCATATATTCTTCTATTTCTTTAGCTTTCCTCAGCACCTTCTCCATCCGGTCAATCTTTTTCGTCAACGCAGATTCCCTGGTCTGAGCTATATTCTCATCTTCTATTACGATTGGGCGGGGAACCCGAGGTGGTACAACAACTTACGGTATTTCTGGCCCTTGGTTGTCATCTCAGAAATCTTTGCCATTCTCGTTCACATTATCTGGCTGTCCATTCACACCAAGCATACAGGCCTGAATTGCTTGTATCTGTGCCTGACACTGGTCTTGAGATTGGGTCTGTTGCTACACAGCCCGCTATATCTCGATAATAGCCCTCATTAGGACTGTCAGATTAACTTTGTTCTCTGCCATGTCGGTCGATTCAGATACTCTGCGCAGTCTACCTATTTTTGATCTTACCCAAACTCGTGTCGACTGTACTCTTCCCGGATCATTGGTAACTCATAGAAAAATTTAAATCCCACAAGCAGAATAACCAGTCTCAAGCAGTTTTTGAAAGAACGTTCAGACAACAGACAGCAGATATCCTTGATACTTAAAACGGAAAAAACTAAAAAAATGCCCCTGTCGGGCTCATACCATCAGCATAACGACTAAAAACCCAGGACGAGAACCAAATGGGATAGATCAACCACGTTCAAGGGGAAAGGTTTTATTAAAGCGGACGGCGTTCCGACAAGAAGACAGTTCTAACCCTCAAGAGACTGGTTCGACCTATGATTCTAAAGGGAAACAGAGAGCACTCAGTCAGGGAAACAGATCTAATCTCTCTAGGATTCTGATGAAAAATAGGCGGCATAACGGTAAGGAGAAAGGACTAACTCTCATAGGTATGTCAAGGGTTTGAGAGAAGCGAGCCTAAACAAAGGCGGAGAAAACCAACGACCTGGGGAGAACCCGGAGGAGAGAGAGAAACTACCCTAGAGGTGTTAAACGAAACATAAGCATGACCCCAAGAAGAAAACTACTATGTGAAGGCCAAATATGGTGAAGAATAAAGACTCGGGTAAGAACCCGAAGGAGAAACTAACTTAAATGCAGGAAAACATAAAAACTCGGGCCAAACCCAAAAAAAAGACTAGCCTAATCCAAAAAAATAATCCTAACAATATACAATCAAAACATATAATAAAAAAAAACACATAATCCTACTAGGGTTAGCAGCACCTAATTGGGGGGTTTTATGTTCACTATATGCAAAAGACCGGGTTTGATTAATTTGAACAGGGTACCTTCTGAATAAAATTAGGTATATTCCTCCCATGCCTGGAGTGGTGCAGGACATGGTCAAATAGTACGGTCGAACTCTTTTACTGTACCTATGGAAGCGTACAGTCAGCAAGGGTTGCCCGTCTTCTCAACAATCCCCGAAACGGATTAACGTTCAGGGCATTGGGTCGACCAGGCAGGGGGTTGAAGAACAATGCATATGCATGCAAAAATACAAATGAGAAATTTTATTAGGAACCAATAATGCTTTTGAGTGCAGTCCTCTTGTTTGATTTTAGAAATCAGTCCCCAGCAGAGTCGCCAGAAAATACTGTGGCTTTGGGACTTTAGGGGTTAAAAATGAGAAAAGTCAAAGATGTTTTGAAAAATATTTTAAATACCTTAAAAACCAAAATTTGAAAACTCCTTTTTATTGAAAATGGAGTCGCCACTTAGTTTTTGAGAAAAACTAAGAAAAACAAAATCAGTTACTGATCTTTAAAGAATTAACCAGAGAAAAAGGTTCGGAGGCTAAGGTACAAATCGAAAAAGGTATTAGGCACCCCGTCCGCCTAACCTTAAGGTTGGCCTCTACTAATCATCATCAGTTCTTTAATAAAATTTCTCAAATGCATGCAATTAAAGAAAATGAAGGTAAAGAGAGAATATCCAAAAGTAAATATAAAAAATACATAAAATATGTACATAACACTCCAAAATAAATAAGTGTTAAAAAAAAATTTCTAAATCCTATAACATGTAATTTCTATCTAAATGATATATGAAACATACCCACATGCAGTATTGTCAAAAATAACTTAAACTTATTATAACATGCAAAATAATAAAAACATGTTATAAGTTACCAAAACTACCTAAACATGGATTTGCTATAAAAGAAAGAAAAATCAAATTATCCTAAATATGCTTTCAAATAAAGAAACTAAAATTTTCATTTTATCAAAATTAACTAGGTTAATTTCAACGTGATGAATTAATAAAGAAATAAGAAATGCATAAAAGAGAAAAATGCTATATTAAAAGAAAGCCTACTTAACAAAGAAATTTAAAATGAGAGTTTTGTAACAAAAGAGAATTTCAAGATTTAAAAGAAAAAAAAAAAGATTTGACACGATATGAATGGGTAAAAAATGCTATTAAGAAGAAAATTTAATTATTTACATAAAAGATAAAAATAATAAGAATAAAAGAACATTAAAAGATATCTTCAAGTTTTTTGTGCTTTTTGTTGTCAATAGAAGGAAAGAAAAATATTATGAGAGACAAATTAAGAAGTTTTAGTTATTAACATTTAAAAGAGAATAAAAGAAAATAGAAGAAAAAAAAAGAATAATTGAGTATTTTTAAGAGAGGAAAGTATGAACTACTTAAAAATAAAAACTAACTTAAAAATATTTTTGCCATTTTTAGGTTTGATGAAGAAAAATAAAGCTAAATATATGGAAAAGAAAATGAATGCTAGTATTAAAAGAAAAAAAATGCTAAATGGAATTTTGTAAGGAAATTAAAGTTAATACTAAATGAAAATAAAATAATAGAAAAGAAAATTACATTAATGAAAGAAAAGCTAAAAGAATATTGAATTAAATGAATATTTAAGCTAATATTATTTAAGTTGGTGTTACTAAAAGAACATTAAACTAAAATTAAAAAAAAATACTAATACAAGAAAATAAAATAAAATGCTTAGTACAAGAAAATAAAATGCTATTGAAATAAAGTTTAGACTAAACAAGAAAATTAAATACTAGACATTAAATAAAGAAAAAGAAAAAGAATAAAATACTAGGAAAAGAACATTACACTAGAGAAAAGAAAAATAAACAAAGTGCTAACAAAGAAAAATTAATACTAATAAAAAAAATAAAAGACTAGAAAAGAAAATACTAAACTAAAAGAAAATAGAATATTAGCACTAAAGAAAAGAAAATGAAACATTAAATAAATTACATTGAACTAAGGTAATAAAAAGTTAAATTACAAAGGAAAGTAAATGCTTGAAAAGTAAATTACATTATTTACTAAATAAAGGCTAACATGAAAATTAAGTTAGAAGAATAATTAGAATACTAGTAAAGTAAAACTAAGCTAACTAAAAAAAAAATAAATAAATACTAGAATATGGAATTAACATAAAAGAAAGAAAATTAAAAAAAATGTAATATTAAAATTAAATGAGTGTAATATTGGTGATTACAACCATTTTTATGTAGATGCCTTAATTATAACGATTAACAATATTAATTAGTTGTAACCGTTGAAAATGTTGGCACTAAGTTGATGGATTAACGGAATGCAACAATGTACTAAAAATGAAATGAAAATAATAGCAGAAGCTTTTAAAAGAAATAACCCAACTACGTTAAACAACAATTAATATTGCAAATACTAAACAAAATTGACAATAATCAAAAAAACTTTGAAATGAAAATTAACCCGATCGCTCCAATAGAGATAAGTGGAGTTTAGAAATATCGGGGATCCAAGCGAGATACTTGGATTGCCGAAGAATCCTCAAGTCGGGAAATGTGCTTCAATTATCCAATCCTCGGGGGGTGATCCAAGCAATGTAGACTTCAATGTAAGTATGGGAGATTAGGGATTCGGTATCTCGGCAGGATTTTGGCGTCGGGGCTCAGGATCACTCAGTATATTGGCAGAGTTTCTCTCACTCAAAATTCGTACTGAAAATGTACGTTGGGGTACGGTATTTATAAAATTTTTCAGCCAATAAGGTGTTACCAAGTTTTGGGACACGTTAGGCCATTTGGAGTTGGCGGTCACCACAATGCAAGTTGGCGGTCGCCATGTTTTTGAAAGGTTCCACAAGGTTCTATGGCGGTCGCCACAATGGGAGTTGGCGGTCACCACTATTGGCTAAGGTTTCCACAAAGTTCTATGGCAGGCGCCACAATGCAAGTTGGCGGTCGCCTTACTTGGGCAGCAAGTTTCGATGGTTCGACAAAATTTCATTGATTCGAAGGTTCTGGGTTCAAATACCGAGCTTAGATCGCTTCTCGAGGATCGAATTGAAGCACTACTCCACCTATTTTTATCATCGAATTCACCTAAGATTGGGCAGGGTCAAATTGGGGTGTCTACAGTGACGTGCATGGTTGGTTTAGGGTATGTGGCACGGTTGTATGAGTACTGGTTATGTGTGCAATGTGTGGGTTCGTGGTTTGGTTTAAGGTGGGGTACTGGTGAGAACCGTCTTGTGGAAGGTTCTGGTGTTAATCTCCGGGTTAGGTGTTAGTTGTCCTTGTGTGTGGACGGGTCTCGGTTTGTGGATGGGTCATTCGAGTATTGAATGACGGGTGTGTGGCTTGTGATGTCTACTCGGGTTATATGGCTATGTGCATTTATAACTGTTTCTTTATGTATGAATTACATGGCATGATATCTTATGTGTATCGTGGTTGCATGCTGTAAGACTCAAAATTTTATTAGGCATGAATGTGATGAATATGTGGGGCACATGCATGTGGCGTATGTGGTATGTTATATGCATCTAAATCCTGATTAGGTTATGCATAGGAATATTCGGTGTTATCCCGTAATTTCAGTGTTATCCTGTAATATGTGATGTTATCCCGTGGCATGCAGTTTTATCCCGTGGCTTATGGTAAAGTATGCAATTTTATCCTGTTGTCAGGTTTACGGTTTTATCCCGTGGTGTGCGGTATTATCCCGCGGTGTACGGTTTTATCCCGTGGTTTGATCTTTGGTTTTACACCAAGTATACGATTTTATCCCATAGTAAACAGTTTTATCCCGGGAATGTATGTTTATGTATGGATCTTTATCTCAGTGTTAGGACTGTGGTGGCGACGTGTAAGGGCCGGTTATATGTATCATGGTTTGCATGTATTACATTATGGGACGGATATTCCAGTTTTCAAATTGTTTTTAAGAGTCGTGTGAATCGCGATCTAAAAACTATTTTCCAACTGTTTTTCAAGACTCCTGTGAGTGAGTAAAAAACATGGTTTGTATCTTCGTTTTCCCATTTGCATGTGAAAACTGTTTTTAAGGCTTGAAAGAGAGTCTAAACATGCACTTCGATTTCCTAGCATGTTTTGTTTATACTGCATGCTCGTTTGGTTTCTGCTAAGCCTTGGCTCACGCTGTGGGATAAATGTTTTCAGGTACCGATCACGCTCGCTGATTCGAGGTTGTTGGTTGGGAGCGGAAGAGTTTTTGTCTTCCTTTTGTCTTTTGTTACATATATGTTGTAACATGTTTCCGGCGTTGGAGTCGAGTAATGTATGTCGTTTGGCGTTTATATACAATGCATGCATGATTTTATTTGAGAGTGTATTCTCAGGTTGGTTGTTTGTGGGTGTTTCACGTGGTCTGAAGTTTAGGGCTTGACAACTTGGTATAAGAGCTCTGGGTTCGAATACCTAAGAGCCGTGGGAAGAGGTTGCATCACCGTGTGAAGTTGATTGCGTGTGCTTGATTGCATGTGTTTAGATGTTTTGATAACATGGACATGATAGCATGCGGGTTATATGTGAATGACGTGTATATGTGAGTATGGGGGTTAAATCATAGGAGTGATAGTCTTGCCTTTGGGCATTTGGATTAACAAACTTGTGAGCCAAGTTAGAAACGCGTTTAGCTGACGTGATTTCTAGCAGGGAATCTGAGTAGGTAATCGAGATTGACGTGTCATTCTTGTTGGTTCTCCTTGGTATGTGTGGTTGTTTAGCATGAACCTATGTGGCTATGTGTTAACATGCTTATGTGGTTAAGCGTTTATGTTCATGCTATGTGCTGCATCTTATATGTCGTTTTCTTTCATATAGACGCGATGTCAGCGAGATGAGGGCGAGACCGTGGTCGAGGCCGTGGCCGTGCTGTTGGCCAAGGGGATGTTCCTATCCCTGATGCTGGGGATGCTAATGCTCCCCAAGGACCTGCTGACATGGTAGAGTTGTTGCGTGCGCTGGTGGGTTCCATCGGCCAGCTGGTTGAGACCTCTAGAGGTGAGGCTATTAGGGAGAAGGTGCCTGAGGCAAGGGCTACTATGGCGATGCGAGAGTTTAGACCCATGAATTCTTCTACCTTTGCCAGAGATCCTGATCCTATTGTGGCGACAGAGTGGTTGGAGTTGACGACGCGGATCCTTAACACACTACAGATTGTGGAGGATGAGTTGCAGGTTTCTTTTGCCACGTTTCAGCTGAGGGGTGCTGCTCACGCTTGGTGGAAATATGCCAGGACTATTGCAGGAGTTACTTGGGCAGCTTTTACGGGAGTGTTTCTGGAGAAATACTTCCTAGCTTCGAGGAGAAATTTGTACAGGGAGGAGTTCTACACTCTTACCTAGGGGGCGATGAACGTCATGCAGTATAAGTCCAGGTTCATGTGCTTATCCCGGTTTTCACCTGAGTTGGTGAGCCCAGACGAGCTATGTTCTATGAGGTTTTAGTGGGGTCTGTGATCGGCGATCAGGGAGCGTGTGGTAGCGATGGGGATTCGTGTGTTCACGGAGCTAGTAGAGGCAGCAACGAGGGTGGAGAACACCATGATTGAGATCCGAGCTTCTAGGGAGGTCAGGAAACCACAGGGTGGAGTAGAGGCGCATACAGCTAGGCGTTCCAACAAGAGGCAGAGGTCCTTTGGTCCCAGTTTTCATCCATCTAGATCACAGCAGTTCTATGCACCCCACCATCAGTGGCTTCGTCCGGGAGGCCAGAGTAGAGGGAGGTTAGATGTTTCTGATGTGGACAGCCGGGGCATCGTGTACCAGATTGCCCGCAGCCGCGGCAGTCTCGGGACCCATAGTTGAGGCAGGCTTAGAGTTCCATACAGGATCAATCGCAGGGGACCGAGTTGCCCGTTTGTTACAGATGTGGTCAGACTGGACACATCCGTAGGACTTGTCCCCAGAGGGAGGATGCGCTGAGCAGAGAGGACACACCAGTGGGTTCGTATGTGTAGGGTCGGCAGCAGCCTTCAGCAGTACAGACTTCTAGAATGGCAGGTGGGAGTACATCAGTTTAGTCGGTGCGGCAACCGACAGCACCAAGTTATGGCGGACAGGGCAAAGTGGGGTTGCCCCGAGTGTATTCTCTTGCAGCTCGCGGTTCATCTAGGGCACCAGTTGTGCCGGAGGATGCTGATATAGCTTCAACCAGTAGAGGTACTTTCTGAGTAGTTAGGCTTGGACCAATTTCCTTGTTGCATCTATTTGGGGTTGGTTATGGATCCCATGGATGGTGTGCTGTGTTGAGGTAGTGGTTGGTGATGACATAATGTAGGGGTGAGTTGTAGATCCCGAGTCTTTGAGATAGTTGGCCGTTGTCTAGGATGCCTGACCTTGTTTGACTATATCCTAGGAATGGTTTGGCTGACCATCTCGTATGCCGTGTCGATGTGATCGACGATTTGTTCTTTGACTTTATATTGAATTTTGGGGACGAAATTTCTTTAAGGGGGGTAGAGTTGTGAGACCGTGACTTGTTTTTTTTTCAGCGTTTTCGGGCGCGCGTTACATGTTTTCATTCGAGCATATTTTTATTTTTTTTATGCATGATCAGGCTTAGATATGCATGCGGGTAGGTTTTCGGCGCCATGGGCCGTTGTGGCGCGATTCTCGAAAAATTTTAATAAAAGATATTTTGGAGGATTATAAATATGTAGACTTGGATATTTTTATAAAGATATTTTCCAAAACTTCTCCAGTAAGTTTCTCGTTTTCTCTCTACCTTCTCTCTAAGTTCTCGGGGGCCCAGGGCTCGATTTTCAACGATCCAGGAGTGGATCCTTGCTATCGATGCAATGGGCTACGCAACCATCCGGTCAAATTTTGATTCTGGCGAAGCTCAATTTTGCATATGGATCGAGACATCGAATTTTTAACTCACCGAGGTAGGATTCTAGACCTGTATGTGTTATACGAGTGCTATGGGTAATCGAGTGTCTTTTTACCGATCGAATTGTTGTAGATCTGATTTTCTGTAAAGTTGAGTTTTTGGTTAAAAATTGAGTTTTTGCTGATTTCAGTGGATGAAATCTGGTATCGGGAGTTTTTTTGAGGTCTTGGTGTTAGGCCTAGGCGTGTGGATGTTCATGGGTGTTGATTTGGAGTTTGGAGGCTTCGATTCGAGGTTTGGAGGGCTGAACCCGTAGCTTAAAAACGGTTTCTAGGTGAGTTCGGTCGACTGAACTCATAGGTTCAGTCGACTAGAACATGGTTTTGGGGTTCAGTCGACTGAACTCATAGGGTCAGTCGACTGAACCGTGTGTTGAGGTGTTTTGGATTTTCCAGTGTGGTCTTCGGTCTACTGGGGGCTTGGTTTGGTTGACTGAAGTGCTGAGGTGTGTTTTGGTGGTTCTGTGGTTGGGTTTTGATTTCTGATTGGCGTTCTATGGTTTCAATTGATTGATTTATGAGAATTAATCGATTCAAATGCCTGTGGATTCTTTTTGGGGTCTGGTTGATGGCATTGTGGTTTCGGGGGTCGTGTTGTGGCCCCGGGTGTTTATGTGATGCCGTCCTCGGGTGTGACGTGCGTGGTTAGTTTAGGGTATGTGGCACGGTTGTATGAGTGCTGGTCATGTGCGCGACGCGTGGGTTTGTGGTTTGGTTTATGGTGGGGTTCTGGTGAGAATCGTCTTGTGGGAGGTTCTGGTGTTAATCTCCGGGTTAGGTGTTGGTTGTCCCTGTGTGTGGATGGGTCCCGATTTGTGGATGGGTCATTCGAGTATTGAATGACGGGTGTGTGGCTTGTGATGTCTACTTGGGTTATATGGCTATGTGCATTTATAACTATTTCTATATGTATGAATTGCATTGCATGATATCTTATGTGTATCGTGGTTGCATGCTGTAAGACTCATAGTTTTATTAGGCAAGGATGTGATGAATCTATGGGGCACATGCATGTGGCGTATGAGGTATGTTATATGCATCTAAATCCTGATTAGGTTATGCATTGGAATATTCGGTGTTATCCCGTAATTTCGGTGTTATCCCGTAATATGCGGTGTTATCCCGTGGTATGCGGTCTTATTCCGTTGCATGCGGTTTTATCCCGTGGTATAATCCGTAGTCGGCGGTTCCATCCCGTGGCTTATGGCAAAGTATGCGGTTTTATTAGGTGGTTTGGTTTACGATTTTATCCCGTGGTGTGCAGTTTTATCCCGCGGTGTACGGTTTTACCCCATGGTTTGGTCTATATGGTTTTACCCCATAGTATACGATTTTATCCCAGAAATGTATGTTTATGTATGAATCGTTATCTCAGTTTTAGGACTGTGGTGGCGGTGTGTAAGGGCCGGTTATACGTATCATGGTTTGCATGTATTGTGCTATGAGACGGATATACCAGTTTTTAAATTGTTTTTAAAAGTCGTGTGAATCGCGATCTAAAAACTATTTTCCAACTGTTTTTCAAGGCTCCTGTGAGTGAGTCAAAAACATAGTTTGTATCCTCATTTTTCCATTTGCATGTGAAAACTATTTTTAAGGCTTGAAAGAGAGTCTAAACCTGCACTTCGATTTCCTAGCATGTTTTGTTTATACTGCATGCTCGTTTGGTTTCTGTTGAGCCTCGGCTCACGGTGTGGGATAAATGTTTTCAGGTATCGATCACGCTCGCTGATTGACGTTGCTGGTTGGGAGCGAAAGAGTTTTTGTCTTCCTTTTGTCTTTTGTTACATATATGTTATAACATGTTTTCTAGCGTTGGAGCCGTGTAATGTATGCCGTTTGGCGTTTATATACAATGCATGCATGGTTTTATTTGAGAGTGTATTCTCGGGTTGATTGTTTGTGGGTGTTTCACGTGATCTGGAGTTTAGGACGTGACAACTTGGTATCAGACCTCTGGGTTCGAATACCTAAGAGCCATGGGAAGAGGTTGCGTCACCGTGTGAGATTGATTGCGTGTGTTTGACTGCATGTGTTTAGATGTTTTGATAACATGGACGTGATAGCATGCGGGTTATATGTGAATGACATGTATATGTGAATACGGGGGTTGAATCATAGGAGCGATAGTCTTGCCTTTGGGCGTTGGATTAACAAACTTGGGAGCCAAGTTAGAAACGCGTTTAGCTGACGTGATTTCTAGCAGGGAATCTGAGTAGGTAATCGAGATTGACGTGTCATTCTTGTTGGTTCTCCTCGGTAAGTGTGGTTGGTGAGCATGAACCTATGTGTCTATGTGTTAGCATACTTATGTGGTTAAGCGTTTATGTTCAAGCTATATGCTGCATCTTATATGCCGTTTTCTTTCATATAGTCGCGATGTCGACGAAACTAGGGCGAGGCCGTGGTCGTGTGTAGACACCCCAATTTAACCCCTCCTAATCTTAGGCGATTCTGATGACGAAAACTGGTGGAATAGTGCCTCAGTACGACCTTCGGGAGGCAATTCAAGCTCGGTATTTAAACCCAGTCATCAAAAACCTTCAAAACTACTGAAATTGTACCAAACCATCGATAACTTGTTGCCTAAGTCATTGTCAGAAGTGGCGACCGCCATGTTCATTGTAGCGGCTGTCAATAAAACCTCTTGGAAACCGTAGCCAAAGGCAGCGGCTGCCAACTACAACATAGCGACCGCCAACTCACATTGTGGCGGCTGCCAATAGAATCTTGTGGAACCTTTTCCAACCCAGTGGCCGCCAACTTGTATTATGGAGGCCGCCAACTTCAAATGGCCTAACGTGTCAAATTGTCATTGGTTGAAGAATTCTATAAATACCGTACCCGGCATACGCTTTCAGAAGGAATTTTGAACGGGAGAGACTTTGCCTATATACCAAGCGATCCCGAGCCCCGACCCCAAAACCCTACCGAGATATCGAGTCTCTAATCTCACATACCTACATTGAAGCCTACATTGCTTAGATCACCCCCCGAGGATTGGACAATTGGAGCACATTTCCCGACTTGAGTATTCCTCGGCAATCCAGGTAACTCGCTTGGATCCCCGATCTTTCTAAACTCCACTTCTCTCTATTGGAGCAATCGGGTTAATTTTCATTTCAAAGTTTTTTGATTATTGTCAATTTTGTTTAGTATTTGCAATATTAATTATTGTTCAATGTTGTTGGGTTATTATTTTTAAAAGTTTCAGTTATTATTTTTATTTTTATTTATTTATTTTAGTATATTGTTGCATTCAATTAATTCATCAACTTAGTGCCAACATTCTCAACGGTTACGACTAATCAATGTTGTTAATCGATATGATTAAGGCACTTACATGAAAATGGTTGTAATCGCCAATATTACACCTACTTAATTTTAATATTACATTTCTTTTTATTTTCTTTCTTTTATGTTAATTCCATATTCTAACATTTATTTTATTTTTTAGTTTTTATGGTTTTAATTATGGTTGTAATCGCCAATAATTAAAACGCTAGTAAAGTAAAACTAAGCTAACTAAATTTTTATGTTAGCATTTATTTAGTAAATAATGTAATTTATTTTTCAAGCACTTATTTTCCTTTGTAATGTTGCATTTATTTTCACAACTTAATGTAATTTCTTTAATGTTCTATTTTTTTTAGTGCTAATATTATATTTTCTTTTAACTTAATATTTTCTTTTCTAATCTTTTATTTTCTTCATTAGCATAGCACCTTTCTCATTTTTTTTAGTGTAATGTTCTTTTTCTAACATTTTATTCTTTTTTTCTTATTTTTCTCTTTATTCTTTTTAATGTTCTAGTATCTAATTTTCTCGTTTAGTCTAAATTTAATTTCAATAATATTTTATTTTCTTGTATTAATATTTCTTTTTTATTTTTTTCTTTCATTAATGTAATTTTTTTTATCATTAGTTTTAGTTTTTTCATAAAATTTTATTTAGCATTTCCTTTCTCCTAGTATTAGTACTAATAAATTTTTTTTTTTATTTTTCTTTTATAGCTTCATTTTTTTTTATCCTCATTCTTCTCTATTTTTATCAAACTCAAAAAACACAAAAAGACTTTTAAATTAATTTTCATCTTTAAGTAGTTCATATTTTTCTCTCTTAAAAATACTCTATTATTCTTTTTTTTCTTATATTTTCTTATATTTTATTTTTTTTTAATTTTAATATCTAAATTTTCTTAACTATTCTCTCATAATATTTTTTTTTTCCTTCTATTAACAACAAAAAGCGCCAAAAGCATGAACATATCTTTTTAATGTTCTTTTATTCTTATTATTTTCATCTTTTATGTAAATAATTAGATTTTCTTCTTAATAGCATTTTCTACCATTCACATCTTGTCAAATTCTTTTCTTTTCTTTTAAATCTTTAAATTCTCTTTTATTACAAAACTCTTATTTTAAATTTCTTTGTTAAGTAGGCTTTCTTTTAATATAGCATTTTTCTCTTTTATACATTTCTTATTTCTTTATTAATTCATCACGTTGAGGTTATCCTAGTTAATTTTGATAAAAGGCAAGTTTTAATTTCTTTATTTAAAAGCATGTTTAGAATAGTTTAATTTTTCTTTCTTTTATAGCAAATCCATATTTAGGTAGTTTTAGTAGCTTATAACATGTTTTATTATTTTGCATATTATGATAGTTTAAGTCATTTTTAACAATATTGTATGTGGGTATGCTTTATGTATCTTTTAGATAGAAATTACATGTTATAGGATTTAAATTTTTTTTTTATATTTATTTATTTTGGAGTGTTATGTACATATTTTATGTATTTTTTTATAATTGATTTTGGATGTTCTCTCTTCTCCCCAAATTTTTTTATTTGTATGCATTTGAGAAATTATATTAAAGAACTAATGATGATTAGTAGAACCCAACCTTACGGTTGGGCGAACGGGCTGCCTAACACATTTTTCGATTCGTACCTTAGTCCCCGAACCCTTTTTATCTGGTTAACGTTTTCAAGATCAGTAGCCAATTTTATTTTTCTTAGTTTTTCTCATAAACTAAGTGGCGACTCAACCTTCAATAAAAGAGATTTTCAAATTTTGATTTTCAAGGTGTTTAAAATATTTTTCAAAACATCTTTGAATTCTCTCATTTTTAACCCCCAAATCCCAAAGCCACA
>JAOTRH010071193.1:0-17861 GCA_034768845.1 Heliamphora exappendiculata | reverse complement strand
TTTTATTCTAAAACAGTTGCACACGGCAAACAGATGATCTATTACTGAAATAGTTTTTTGAGAATTGACCTTGCGCATTAAAAAAATTTTTTGGTAGATAAAAATTAATACACTGTCTACAAATTAAATTTCGTGTGTTAAAATTTTTATTGACAGACCTTACGCGTTAGAATTTATTTTTTAAAATTTTTGGCTGAAAATCTCTTTTTAAAATGTGACAGTTTTAGGTATTTTTAATTGCTTGCTAACGCAACTCATTTATGTTTATTTTGTTTGGATAGCGGAAGACATGGGAGTTGGGAGTCATTTTTGCCCACGCTTTTTTTTTTATACCAAATACACTTGTTATATCTATTAAACAATCGTATACATTGCATAAAGATTTATATATCAACAAAAAAAATAGATACACTTAAAAAGTCACCAAACACATGAAAGTGTTTGGCAAAGCTTTTAGCTTTTTTTTTAACTATATGGTACAATCTATTCCAAACACTTATAACTTATACTATTAATTACAATTACTTTTTCTTCTATTTTAACTACAAATTATAATTTTTACCAAACGCTCACAACTTTTGCTACAAGTTACAATTTATAAGCTAGTAGCAGTTATAGACACCTCAATTTGACTCCGTCCAATTTTAGGTAAATCCGATGATGAAAATAATTGGAATGGTACCTCAGTACGAACTTCGAAAAATGATTCAAACTTGGTATTTGAACCCAATCATCAAAACCTTCAAACCAATAAAATCTTTTTGAACCATCAACTCTAATGTTGTGACGACCGCCAATAGAACCATTTAAAAACTCACATTTCATGGCGACCGCTATGTTCATTGTGGCGACCGCCAATAGAACTTCCTAGAAATCCTAGCCAAACATGACGACTGCCAACTCCAACTTGGCGATCGCCAACTTGTTTTGTGGCGACCGCCAGTAAAGTAAAACCACTTGGAACCTTTTCCAATGTGGCGACCGCCAACTTATGACATGGTGACCGCCAACTTCAAACGGCCTGACGTGACTCAAAACGTGTCAACATCTCATTGGTTGAATAACTTTATAAATACCGTACCCCATCGTATATTTTCAAAAAAAAATTTAGAGAGGGAAGCTCTGCTGAGTCACCAAGCAATTTCGAGTCCCGACGTCGAAACCCTGCCTAAATACCGAGAGCCGAACCCCCGATACCGATATTCTGAAACCTTAGCTTGGATCATCGCCCAAGAACCGAATTACCATTAACCGACTTGATGATTCCTTAGCAATCGAAGGACTTTGCTTGGATCTCCAGTCCTTCTAGCTCCATTTTTTATCTATTTGGAGTGACCGAATTAATTTGATTGTTTCATCTATATTACATTTTTGCATTGCTTATAGTTGCTTTATTTATGTTTGAATTCAAGGTTTAGCTTATTTAGCTTACTTATTTTGTTTATTTGCTCGGATTAAATTTATTAAATATATTAAATAGTGCTAACATAATTTAACAATACGACAAAATAATGTTGTTATTGTTATAATCCAAGTACTTACACATATATGGTTGTAATTGTCAATAGAGATAATTGTCTGGAAGTCCTACTTTTAGAACTTTCTTAGAGTTAAGTCATATTAAGAAGATAACAATTCCACAAGGTCCTTTTTAAATTTTTTTTAATACTATGGACTAATATGCCCTCATTTAATGTATGAATCAATCTTCGCATTCATATATATTTACATAAATGGATGTGCACATTATAGGAATATTTTCTCTTCATTTTTTGGAAAGATGTTGCTAATTTCATAGGATTATAAGATTAAAGATTCAAATTTATGCTTATATAAATAAATATACACATTATGGGAATATATTCTTTTCATTTTTTGGGAAGATACTGCTAATTTCATGAGATAGTGGGATTGAAGATTCAAAATTTAAATTTATATTTACATGAATGTATGTACACATTATGGGAATATCTTCTTTTCATTTTCTGGGAAGATGTTGTCAATTTCATGGGATTATGGAATTGAAGATTCAAATTTGAATTAGAGGATTGATAACCGTTGCAATTTAGGTCCCGAACATTTACAACCCATTGTGAATATTCTCATTTTCCAACCCATTGTGATCAATTCCATTGTGAATATTCTCATTTTCCAACTCATTGTGAATATAGCTCCATATCGGAGAAGCTATGGATTCACAAGCAAACAAGTTTCTTCCTTCTTGATCAGAAACAACAATCTCTCTCCATATCTCGTCCATGGAATAGTACTCATTCCCTTTTTTTTCCCTTGTGTCGTCATAGAAGCTTTGTTCTTCGTTCTCGACGACGGGGATCAATTCCACCGGAAGTGGATCGATCAACGTTAGAGAAGAACTTTTTGTAGATAGTGATAAACTTTTTGTAATCGCGTGAGAAAAATTTCGTTCTTCGTTCTCGACGACGACGATCGATTCCATCGAAGGTGGATTGTTTCGCATTGGAGAAGAATAACTTTTTTTTAGATCCTGATGAAAAAGGATCAGCCAGCGCAAGAATACCAGTTGAGCATTTACAACCCATTGTGAATATTCTCATTTTTCACATGCCCCATTTTGTGAATATTCCACCATCAAACGCGAAGGCGACACACACAGTTGGCAGAGGCAACACACAGAAGCTCGCCTGATGTGAGACGACGGTGGTCGGTGACAGCACCGGTGGGATCACCGAAGGTGGTGGCGCACTGGGACGGCGGCGGTTGGTCAGTCGGCGGTGGCGGGTGACGTCACGCAGTGTGGGAATCTTTATGATAAATAAGTTGGAATGAGAATATTACCATTTTGTTGTTGCCTAATGAGAAGCAATGGAGAAGCAGAGGTAAAATGATAATCTTATTTGGGAATAAGACTGCGTTAAAAATAATATTTAAAATATGATCTATGTACAAGTTACTTATAAAAATAGGACTTTGGTGAAAAGTTCCATTGTCAATATTATACCCATATTTTAATTTTTATATTTCTTTTAATTTTTTCTTTTAATGTATTATTTTTTTCTTTTATTTTCTTGTAATAGTAATTAAATGTTCTTTTTCTTTTAGTATTAGTTTAATATTATTTTACAAGTATTTATTTATTTTACTTTTTTTAGTGTAATTTTCTTTTCTAACATTTTTTTCTTTTTTTTTTCTTTTTATTTTTAGCCTTATTTTCTTACTTGTCCTTTTCTTGTTATTTAAATACTAGCTTAATTTTTTTTTTTATAATATTTTTTTATTTTTTTATTTCTTTTTATTTTATCTTTCTTTACTGAGCGTTAAAATTCCATCAAAATCTTTTATTTTTGTTTATTTTTGTTTATTTTTTTTCTTTTTCTTTTATTTTGTAAAGTATTAAAATCTTTTAGAATTTTCTCATGTTGGTTTCTTTTCTTTTTAATAACACTCACATTATTTGTCTTTATTTTAATTTGTTTGAACATAAAATTCATAAAAAAATCTTTTAGTTTTAATTTAACTTTCTTTTGATAGTATTTTGTTTATTCTACTTTTCTTTTATTTCTCTTTAACATAACTTCAAAAATCTTTTAATCACTAACTTAATTCCCTTTCACTTCTTTTATTCTTAGTTAAAATTTAATATTTTTGAAGTATATCTCATGTTAGTATAATTTTGAATTTTTTTGGTAATTTAGATTATTTTAACCATTTAATGATCTTGTTAGCAATTTTTATGTTCATTTGTAGTATGCTTTACATTTAGTAATTTCTAACATATTTTTTTTCTTTTATTTAAATCATGATACCTTAGGTTATTTTGGCGAAATTATATGCGGGTGTCCTCCATGTATCCTTTAGTTAAAAATTGCATACCTTAGAATTTAAGATTTTCTTTTCTTTATTTGCATTATTTGACGTTCTATATACGTATGTTATGGATTTTTTTCATATTTAATTTTGGATGTTCCATCTTTGCCTCAACTTTCTTTATTTGTATACATTTAAGAAATCTTATTAAAAAACTAATGATGATTAATAGAGGCTAACCTTATGGTTGGACGAACGGATTGTCTAACACATTTTCCGATTCGTACCTTAGCCCCCAAATAATTTTTCTCTGGTTAATTTTCTTGATTTTTCTCAAAAATCAAGTGGTGACTCTATTTTTAACTAAAATAAATTTTCAAAATTTGGCTTTCAAGTTGTTAAAATATTTTTCAAACATCCTTTGAATTTTTTTTAACCATTTTAAAATTCCAAAATCTCGAAGTCACAGTATTTTCTAGCGACTTTGCTGGGAACTAGTTTTCAAAATCAATTAAGCGGGCTACACTTAAAAACATCATTGATTTTTAAGACGAGTTTCTCATTTATATTATCGCATGCATGTGCATTGTTTTTACACCCCCCTGCCTAGTCGACCTGATATCTTGAACATTCATCTATTTTGGGGATTGTTAGGAAGGCGAGTAAGCTTTATTGACTATACGTTTTCATAGGTGCAGTAAAAGAGTTCGGGCGTACTGTTTGACTATGTCCTATACCACTCCAAATATGTGAGATATATACCCGACACTGTTCAGAAGGTACCCCATTTGAAAGACTAAAATCAGCCTGTTGCATATAGGAGCTTAGAACCATCCATGAGGTGCTATTAACTCAAGTAGGATTATGTGTTTTGTTAATTGTATGTTTTTTTTGTGTCTGTTAGGCTTGTTTGTTTAGTGTGGCTAGTTCTTCTTTCGGGTCTGGTCCGAATTTTCTATTATCCCTTGTTGTTTAGGTTAACTTTTTTCTCGGATGCTTGCCCGATTTTTATTCTTTGCTTTGTTGTGTTTTCTTGCTATAGTGTTCTTCTCAGGGTCATACCTGTGTTCTGTGTCTTTAGTGTAGCTTTTTCTTCTTTCAGGTTTCTCCCGAGTTATTGGTTTTTTCCCTGTTGTTGTATTAGGCACGCTTTCTTCGAACCTTTGTTATACCCGTGTGAGCTAGTCTTGCTTTCCTACTAGAGTTCTACCCATTTTTAAAAAAAATCCTAGATCGAACCAGTCTCTTGAGGGTTAGAACATCTTTCTTGCCGGAATACTGTCTATTTCTCCGTTTAGATAAACCTTTCCTCTAGAATTTGGTTGATCTTCTCCTTAGCTGTCATCCCGAGTCGTCCTATTGTTATGCTTCCAGTATGAGCCTGACAGGGACATTATTTCAGTTTTAGTGATTATCTGCTTATGATTTGCTGTTTCGATTATCTAGGATGTTTACTATTTGTCGTCAAAATTATTATTCAAGAAGTGTTTGATACTGGTTATTCTTCTTTTGGGATTCAGGTTTTCTTCAGGTTTAGACCATTTAGCCGAAGAAATCACAGTCAGCACGGGTTTAGGCTAAATCAGTAACAAGCAGACTCTATAGGACATCTGAACAATCAATTGAATTATCTGAAATGACAGAGAATGAAGTGAATCTGAAGTCTTAATGAGGGCAATTTTTGATATACAAAGAGCCGTAGAGCGACAAATCCAGGCTCAGAACAAGTGCTAAGCACAGATTCGGGTAATTCAGGCCCAATTTCCAGCACGGAATGAACAGTATGACGACTCGAATGGTAATGGAAAAGACTTTTAAGATGACAATCAGGTTCTCGATGGACCGCAAGTTGTTCTGCCACTACCACGGTTCCCTCGTAGGGTTATAATTGAGGAAAATAACACTGCTCAATTCAGAGAATCTGCATTAGCTGAGAAGATTGACCGGATGAAAAAGGTCCTTAGAAAGGCCAAGGGAGTCGAGGAATATATGCTCGATGTAGGTAGATTTTGTTTGTTCTCAAATGCTAAGATGCCAGAAAAGTTCAAAATGCTTGAAATAGAGAAGTTTGATGGAACTGATGATCCTAGAATTCATTTGGGAATGTATGTCGGTACCCTCTTTTCTATGGGGATCGACGACCAGTTAAAGGCTCAATTATTCCATCAATCTCTTTTACGGGCAGACCAGAGGTGGTTCCTCTCCATAAATGTTGCAAAGACCAGAACATGGAAAGACATCGCCACAGCTTTTGTTAGCCAATATAGCTATAATGTCCAGTTAGATATAACTACTCGAGAACTAAAGACCACTCGTCATGAAAGTAGTGAACCATTTGTGAATTTTCTGACCAGGTGGAGGGAAAAGACAGCCAAAATGACAAATCGACCAATTAAAAAGGAACAAGAGATGAATATAATCAGGAACCTCCAGTCTCTATTGAAGCGTTTTCTAATAACACAATTGCTATTTACTTTCGAGCAATTGTTTGATGCCGGGATTCCAATAAAAGATGCAATTCAGTCTGGTGATATCGATTAAGCTAAGCTGAGCCAAAAGTCAAGAAGACCCTACCCAATCAACAACCTAAACCATCACTTCTTCCACTAACCCCGCATCTCGCTCTAACGAGGTGAATTTGCTAAATCCTCAATCAGTTCGACCAAATTCTTCATCTTCATCACCTCTTCGCAGAACCAACCAGCTGTCGCAACTGCCAATGCCAAGGAGAGTTTTCACTCCCTTTAATATTTCTGTGTCCACGACCCCGAATTAAGTTGTCGAGAAAGGGCTGATAAAACTCCTTGATCCAATGCAGCCTCATAACCGTTTACCGCTACGCTACGATCACACCCAATATTGCTCATACCATCAGAGCCATGGACACCCTATCGAAAACTATTTAAAACTCTGCCATGACATTTAGGATCTCATTGATAATAAGATCGTCCCACCTACATTTGCACCGAATGTCATGGATGATTTTTTTAGGTTCTTGTAATTTTCATGATTTAAGTCTCAAGTCCGAGGGCACATATGTCTGTGTACCCTATTCTTTTGTTTTTGATATTGTAATTCCTGCTCTCTTTGATATCAATTACATAAACGATGGTTCTGATTATTCTACCTTGTCTGATTTATTTTGTAAGCTTTTTGATGATTTTGAATTCGAAGAGGATGTCCTCAAATATTTAAAACCTTTAATAAAAAAGAAAAGAAAAAATGCGTGCCGAACTAATAGTTGAAGAAATTTTGTCAACAAATTTGGGTAATGAAATTAACCTACAAATTATCTAAATTAGTTCTTCTTTATTTTCAGTTGAACGTGAATAATTAATTACTTTATTAAAGGAATTCAAAAATATTTTTGCATGATCATATGAGGATATATCTGAAATTGATCCCGATATTATCCAACACTATATTTTTTTGTATCTCGATGCCAAATTAGCTAAACAAAAATTGAGAAGGATACGATCGGAATGGGCTTTGAAAATTAAAGAAGAAGTTACCAAGCAGATCGACACTAGATTCCTTATGGTAATCTAGTATCCGAAGTGGGTAGCTAACATTGTGCTAGTTTTAAAGAATGATGGATGCATCAATGTCTATGTAGATTTTTAGAATCTTAACAAGGCTAGTATGAGGGACAACTTTATATTACCGCACATCGACGTCTTGGTAGATAGCACAGCGGGGCATGCTCTTTTTTTTATTTATAGATGGCTTCTTTGGATACAATTAGATCTTAATGGACCCTGAAAATAAAGAAAAGATGACACTCATTACACCGTGGGGCACCCACTGTTACCGCGTGACACCATTTGATTTGAATAATACAGGAGCAACCTACCAAAGGGCTGCCATTACCTTGTTGTAGGATATGATAGATAAAGACGTCGAGGTGTATATGAGAGACATGATTGTTAAGTCCAAAGATCAAGACGGCCATATCATAGTGCTGCAGAAATTCTTTAAAATGATCAAGAAGTATAAGATATAGTTCAACCCGCAGAAGAATGGCAGAAGAATTTGATAGAAGTGCTTCTTTTATTGGATGAAAGAAGACTACAAACCCTATTTCACATACAATGATGCCAAAGGAGGATAGCTAGTGCGTTCAACAAGAAAGTCAACTTGGGTCTTGAGAGAAGGTGACTTGGTTTTTAAGGAGATTAGGGCTCCCGTGTTTGATTCAAGGGAAAAGTTCAAGTCAAATTGGGCTAGACCGTAACAGATCAAGATTATTATGACCGGTGGTGCCGCAATCATCATGGACCTGGATGGCAATCAACTTGGACTAGCTCAAAAAGTACTACCTTGAGAGAAAAATAAAATAAGATAAAAGCTCATTGGGTTAAAAATTGAAAAGGCAACCCAGGCAAAAGTTAGAGCAGCCCGCAAGGTTGAAAACCCGAAAAGGCAACCTTGACAAAAGTTAGGGCATCACAAAATGAGAGTACTAATAACCCATACTAAATCGAGCTCAAACTACATTATGGCCTGATTCTACTTTTTGGGATACGTAGGCAGTTTCTTCCAAGAAGTTCTTTGTTTTAGCCATCTTTAAATCCCAGTAATGAACAATGCAAACTTATCTTTGAGTTTTGATAATAAAGTTGTGTAATTGAAAAAATTAAAAAATTTTAAATAATTGAAAACCTTTTTCAGATAAAAATGGAATTTTTATTATTTCGGCCGTGATCGCAAGGTTTTAAAAATAAAGGGCGGGCACACAAGTCCCAAACTCTAAATAATGAAAAAATTTACAAAATTCTAAGAGCAAAACAGATCTCTCAGATCTTTCTTCTCTATGCTACTTGTTCTTCTACATCTTCTTTATTTCTGCTCAATTTTTTCTTGGGTAATTATTTCTGTTTTCTTTATCTTGAACCAACCATGCCTTGTAATTTCCTTGGGGAGCTCAGTGTGGGGCAACTCCTGCATCTCCATCAGTGAACAAGACGGCCAAGCCTTCAGGTACCGCGCCAGAAATGGGGTCTAAACGGAAGATGAATTAATACAACCCCATACGCTGAGAAATATGATATGACCTCGACCAAATTCCCTCATAATCCAGTGTGAATAATAGAAGGTGAACAGTCGTAGACCAATCAGCAAGATATTTAGATGCTTCATAGTAGTCAAAGTCATAAAAGGGATCTGCCACCAGGAGCATTGTCAAGTGGTGTCTCTTCCAGTCAGTAAAGAAAGATATTGTCTCCAAGCTGCCTCAGTAGTGCATGTCGGACAAAAAAGACAATAAATAAAAGCAACAGGGTTGTATCCTTTCAAACCCTATTTATGTAGAAAATTTACTTTCTCTATTAGCCGGATCTAAGAAGAGAGAAAATAAGTAAAAATCAAGAGAAATCAGCAAAAGAAGAGATATGTGAAAAAATAAAGAGTGATAGTGGGAAAAGGAGAGAAAAATGGTAAAAATCGAGAGAAATCAGCAAAAGAAGAGAAGAGCTATAAAAATTGAGAGAAATTAACAAAAAGAGAGAAAAGCGGAGAAAATAAGAGATTTGAGTTTTACCTTGGAGAAGCAGATGACTATCGGTAAAAGACGTAATTACACCCGGGTGGATAGCACTAGACCAATCAGGGTTTCGGCCAAAACTAGAAGCACGAAGTTTTTTTCTAACCTTATTTGCTCAGTAATGTCCACCAGAATAGTGCTAACTTTGTCGTCACAAAAAACCAAAAAGCACCAGGTAAGCAGACAGATGTACAGAATATAACGGCACCGTAACTAAAAGTTAAAGTCACTAAGGGCACCAGTAGAACAGAATTTGTGTCCAGTGAATCTCTATGGATGAAAAAGGAAACCTCTTGGCCAGTCAGACCACAAGGATGTATGATAAACATGGAAGGTATTGGTATGAACTCCCGAGCGACGAAATTAAGAATGACGGTGAACTCCTCTACAGTGGTGTATAACTTTTTAAGACCAAAGTAGAAAACATAAGCCTGTGGATCCTAAAGCTGTGTAGCAGCCCTTAGCAATGGTTCGTTGATACAACCCCGGATGTCCCAGGTAAACTTTTTTCAAATTCTAGTCATATGCGAAGCGTTGTCTAGATCTTAGGATCGTAAGAGGACCCTTAGGTTCCCTAAGCCTTGATGCGCCAGGCAAATCTCTCAAGCCCTAGAAAAGTAGGCACCCTAGGCCCTGGTACGCTAGGAAAATCTTTTAAGTCCTAGAATACTAACCACCCTAAATCCTGGTGAACCTGGCAAATCTTTCAAACCCTAGAAGACTAAGCGCCCTAAGTCATAGTGAGCTAGGCAAATCTTTCAAATCCTAGAATACTAGGCACCCTAAACCCTGGTGCGTTAGTCAAATCTTGCATGTCCTACTAGAAGACTAGGTACCCTAAGCCCTAGTGCGCAAGGCATTCGAGTTTTTAGGTCTTAACTCGACCTATTAATTGGGGATTTTTCTCCCAATAAAGATAGTTTTAAGCCGTGACTTGGCTTTTAATTATTTTTATCCCGTGTTTTGTCCCAAATTTTTAAGTCTTGACTCGGCCTATTATTTCGTAATCTTTCCTTCTGATAAATTTAATTTTGAGCCGTGACTTGGATTTTAATTATTTTTATCTCTTATTTTTTCTTGACTTTTTAAGTCTTAATTTGACCTATGAATTTGTGATTTTCCTCCTGTTAAATTTTATTTTATTTTGTGACTTGGTTTTTAATTATTTTTATCCAACTTTTGTTCCGAGTTTTTAGGTCTTGACTCAACTTATTAATTCATGATTTTTCTCTTGATAAATTTAATTTTAAGCTGTAACTTAACTTTTAATTATTTTTATCCCATACATCATTCCGAGTTTTTAGATCTTGACTCAACCTATTAATTCATGATCTCTCTTTCCGATAAATTTAATTTTAAGCCGTGACTTAGCTTTTAATTATTTTTATCCCGTACTTCGTCTTGAATTTTTATGTATTAATTCAACCTATTAATTCGTGGTCACTCTTTTCGATAAGTTTAATTTTAAGCCGTAATTTGACTTTTAATTATTTTTATCCTGTCCTTCGTACTGAATTTTTAGGTCTTGACTCGACCTATTAGTCTCTCCTTCCGATAAATTTAATTTTAAGCCATGACTTAACTTTTAATTATTTTTATCCCATGGTTCGTCCCGAATTTTTAAGTCTTGACTCAACCTATTTATTCATAGTCTCTCATTCCGATAAATTTAATTTTAAACCGTGACTTGGTTTTTAATTATTTTTATCCCATGCTTCATTCCGAATTGTTAGGTGTTGACTCGATTTATTAATTCGTGATTCTCTCCAAATAAGGATGGTTTCAAAGTCTTGACCGGACTTTTTAGTTATCCTTATCCTGTTATCATTATGAATTGTTAGGTCTTGACTCGACCGATCAATTCGTTATTGCCTATTTGATTAAGATGATTTCTAGAATCTTGACTCGATCATTTTAATTATTTTACCCCTAGCCGAGTTCTTAGATCTTGACTCGATATTTGACTTGTTTGTTTGCGATTCCTTTAGATCTTGACTTGATCTCTAGGATTTGTTTGATCATAACGATTTTCATACAAGTGTCTGCATCATGTTAGCTTCTGTTCATGTTAGCATTCGCTTCATGTTTCTTATATTGCAATCTTGCATTTACCCTGAAAACTACGTTTTGGACTGATCCTTAGCAAAGGAGGCACGTAGGCAGCTCGATAAAAATTCGAGTACGACCAACATTATATGCATATTTGTGTGTTTGTGGCCTAAGATTAACGGCTCGGTCAAATGAATGTTGTCTCTAAATCTTTGATATAACTTGCATCACGGGTTGCTATGCAAGTTATATCAAAGAGTGGCAACTGTAGACACCCCAATTTGACTCCGCCCATTCTTAGGTGAATTCGATGATGAAAACAGTTAGAATGGTGTCTCAGTACGATCCTTGAGAAATGATCCAAGCTCGGTATTTGTACCAAATCATCAAAACCTTGAAACCAATGAAATCTTTTTGAACCATCAACTCCAATGTGGTGACCGCCGATAGAACTATTTGAAAACTTTCACTTTTTGTGGCGACTGCCATATTCATTGTGGCGACCGCCAATAGAATTTCCTAGAAACCCTAGTCAAACATGGCGACCGCCAACTCTAACCTGGCAACCGCCAACTTGTATTGTGGTGACTGCCAGTAGAACCTCTTGGAACCTTTTCTAATGTAGCGACCGCCAACTCATGACATGGCGACTGCCAACTTCAAACGGCCTAACGTGTCCCAAAACGTGCCAGTATCTGATTAGTTGAGGAATTCTATAAACACCATACCCCGGCGTATGTTTTCAAAAAAAAATTGAGAGAGAAGCTCTGCCGAGTCACCAAGCAATTCTGAGCGCCAACACCGAAACCCTGTTAAAGTACCAAGAGCCGAACCCTCGATGCTGAAGTTCTGAAACCCTAGCTTGAATCATCGGCCGAGGACCAAATTACCATTTCCAGACTTGAGCATTTCTTAGCGATCCAGGTACTTTGCTTAGATTCCCGGTCCTTCTAGCTCCATTTTTTACCTTTTTGGAGTGACCAGATTAATTTGATTATTTCATCTTTACTACGTTTTTGCATTACTTATAGTTGCTTTATTTATGCTTAAATTCAAGTTTTAACTTATTTAGTTTACTTGTCTTGTTTATTTGCTTGCATTAAATTTATTAAATATATTAAATAGTGCTAACATAATTTAATAATACGACTAAACAATGTCGTTATTGTTATAATTCAAGCACCTACATATATATATGGTTATAATTGTCAATATTCCACTTATATTTTATTTTTCATCTTTCTTTTAATTTTTCCTTACATGTAAAAGAATATTAAAATAATACAAAAAAATATTAAATTACTATTACAAGAAAAGAAAAGAACAAATATTAAAATAATAAAAAATATTTTTTTTATTTTTTATTTTATTTTATTTTTCTTTATCTTTCTTCGCTAAGCATTAAAACTCCATCAACATCTTTTATTTTAGTTTTTTTTTCTTTTATTTTATTTTGAAAGTATTAAAATCCTTTAATCTTCTAATGTTGGTTTCTTTTTTTTTTAATAACACTAACTTTATTTGTCTTTATTTTATTTTGTTTAAACATAAAATTCATAAAAAAATCTTTTAGTCTTAATTTAATTTCTTTTTTATAGTATTTTGTTTATTCTTTTTTTTATTTCTCTTTAACATAACTTCAAAAATCTTTTAATCTTTAATTTAGTTCTCTTTCACTTCTTTTATTCTTAATTAAAATTTAATATTTTTAAAACATGTCTCATGTTAGTATAATTTTTGATTGTTTTGGTTGTTTTGGTTATTTTGACCATTTAATGATATTGCTAGTAATTTTTATATTCATTTATAGTATACTTTACATTTAGCAATTTTTAGCATATTTTTATTCTTTAATTTAAATCGTGATAACTTAGGTTATTTTGGTGAAATTATATGCTAGTGTACTCAATGTATCATTTAGTTAAAAATTGCATGTCGTAGGATTTAAGATTTTTTTTTCTTTATTTACTTTATTTGGCGTTCTATATTCATATTTAATGTATTTTTTATATTTAATTTTAGATATTTTCTCTTTACCTCAATTTTTTTTGTTTGCACGCATTTGAGAAATCTTATTAAAAAATCAATGATAATTAGTAGAGGTCAACCTTATAGTTAGGCGAACGGGGTGCTTAACACATTTTTCAATTCGTACTTTAGTTCTCAAACCCTGTTTTTCTGGTTAATTGTTTTAAAGATCAGTAGTTATTTTTGTTTTTCTTGATTTTTCTCAAAAATTAAGTAACGATTCTATTTTTAACAAAATTTAAATTTCAAAATGTTAAAATATTTTTTAAACATTCTTTAAATTCTTTTATTTTTAACAATTTCAAATTTTCAAAATTTCGGCGCCAAAGCAGTAGCTTTGCTAAACATCTCTATTTTCACCATTTGCTTACAAAAAAAAAATTTGCTTGAAAGAGAAAATATTTTTAATGGGTTTGCGTATAAGAAAAAAAAAGGGAAAAAAGGGACAGGGGAAGAAATACTAATTTAAATAAAATTTAATATAATACCATTAGAGCATAAATGTATCACATAAATGTATCACTAAATTAATAACATTTAACGTATAAATTTTCGTCCACCTTTTTATACTTTTATTATATACAATTTAGCAGTACCATTAGAAATGCACCTTTCCAAATTAAATAATTTACGCGATGAAAATGGCAAAACAATTTTTTGTTGGAGCTCTTGCTAGAATTGAAAATGGCATAACAACTTGAAGTGCAATGAAAAATTATTAGTTACTCATAAAGTATTATGTAGGCGATGTTACGTGATATTCTCAATAAATAAATGATTGCAGTTTATATAATATGAATTATATTTGGTCTCCTAACCACCTAATAAAAGTGAATCATTATATTTCTACTATAAAATTTATTACTATCATATTAAGTAAAAATATCACGTAAACTTAACACATAGTACTATCGCAAGCACCAAATAATTACTCAGCAACTCAATTTGAAAATGACAATTGGGTTGCCCTTTGCGGTGTGTACACTCCCAACCATCCCCCACATGTACTTAGAAGCCATTCAATTTGCGAACCTTCCTTGTTTTTCGTACTACAGAAGCACCGAGTAATTACTCGCAACTCAATTTGAAAATGACAATTGAGTTGCCCTCTGCGGTCCATACACTTCCTACCATCCCCCACATGCACGAGAGGCCATTCAACTTGCGAACCTCCACTTTTTTTGAATTGAGTCGACTCGTTCAAATCATTCAACCACAATGGAATTAACTTGATAATTGGTGCTGTTGCTGTTGATTTAGTAAGGTGGTGACAAGTCTCTAAAGGTTAAATTACGGATCTCGACTATAGTCATTGAACTTAATCGGATCAATAGATATTTAATTTTATAAATTCTTTAATTTTTATGAGATTAGATTGTGTATTATTTTAGTAGTTTTTGTGTGAAATTTATAATTTTTGAGTCTATGTACAGTCTAATTGGCAAATTTATGACCTTTTTGAATTTTGAATTTGTCAAAAAAAATAAAATTTTTTTATGTAAAATTGACTATTATTGTTGGCTTAAAAAGAGAACGGGCCCAATAAAAAAATCAAAATAAGTAAATTTAAACTGCCAAACGAACTGCAATCACCCATATACCCAAAACCTTGCAGGTGTTAAAATTATGGCCCTATTTGAAATAATTACTTATTTATTTATTTTATTTTATTTATTTTCGTTTTTAATGAATATTTTTTTCATCGTTTAGTTAGCTTATTATACTTTTTGAACACTTTTATCAAGATGAACTGAAATTTTTTTTAAAAATTAATCAAAATATTAAAAAAATTCAAAAAAAATAAAATAAGTTAAAATAAGCTAATAAGCCAAATTTTATGTTACTTATTTTTGTTTTCAGTTAATTTTTTTATCTTTTAATTAAAAAATATTATTTTTCAGTTATTTTCATCAAGACAATTTGAAAAAGTAAAAATTTTTAGTAAAAAGACAAAAAAAAGCAGCCAAAGTTTTGAAATTTAAAACAAACAAAGCCTGAAAACCGAATATTTGTGATCAGGTGAACAGCTAACCCGACCCGACCCTTGGATACCCCATCCCCAGCAAATGCTGTATATATGACAAGAGCTCTGTCATTCTATTCCACGTCCCAACTCTAGTCCCCATTACTCCACTATTTCTTCATCACCCTCAGTCTTAGATTTAGCACTTTTGATGCGTACTAGTATTCTAATTCTTGAATCTTCGTAACTTCAGTCTGAAGATTTCGGAATAAACTTAAAATCACCTTCATATTCAACAAGATGGCTTGCTCTGCAAAGCAATATTTTCCAACTTTCTCACTTTCCAATCACTTCCAACGGCAATCCTCGCCTCCTGAACCCCAACAAGTCCCTCCATTCCCCTCCATTCCCTCCATGCTCACTACAAATCATAGCGAAACCAGTCTTTTATGTCTACCCACATCGCCATCTCTTCGAGGTTTTGGGTGCATTGACTCATCAAAGTACCCAAAATCTCTCGACTCTTTAGTTCCCTGCAAAGCCTACGAAGCGCATCGTGCGCAGCCGATTCCAATTAACATTGAATTTGAGCAGGAAGCTCGGGAAATTGCAGCCCAGAGGTTTAAAATCGGGGTGTACTTCGCAACGTGGTGGGCTTTGAATGTGATCTTTAATATATACCACAAGAAGGTCCTCAATGCCTTTCCATTCCCATGGCTCATTTCAACTCTGTCCCTCGCCACTGGGGCTCTCATGATGTTGGTTTCTTGGGCTACAAAGATCGTTGAAGCGCCAAAGACTGATCTCAACTTCTGGAAGGCTCTGCTTCCTGTAAGCAGAGGAGTTTATGGATTTTTAGTTCAGTTAGTTTACAAACTCTGAAAAAAAATTCAAAAATACCCAAAATTCAAAATAAATCAAATTAGATACATTTTAGGTGTAGCTCACAAAGCACAGTAAAATTCTAACTGTACAATTCAAATTAGTTTTCTTTTTTTTTTTTCTCAAACTATGTTTCTGAGGGTTATGGCAGAAAATGGAAAAAAAAAAAAAAAAAACAACCACATACAATAGACAGTTTTTATTTAATTTATCTAAAACTATAATTACGTTAACTGAGTTGCGAGGACTTTTACCATGAGAAGAAATAATACAAATTTAGAAGCATTGAAAAATTTTAACAGAAACAACAAATATAAAGTTCTATAATCGGATCTGAAACCAAAAATAGGTGTAACGGCTCTCATTTCCACTCCATTGACTAAGACTCACAAAAAATAATTAGGCTCCACTTGGCAAACGGCAAGGTTCTTAGAATTTTCTTGTTTTTAGTTAGATTCTTTCCATGATTCCCTATACTCTTTTCATTGTTTTTGAATTATTCGGTGGTTTTGTTTTGGTTGAACCTTTTTTTTGTTTTGTTTTTTCTTGTTGGTGTAGGTGGCTGTGGCGCATACAATTGGGCATGTGGCTGCAACGGTGAGCATGTCGAAGGTTGCAGTTTCGTTCACTCACATTATCAAGAGCGGTGAGCCTGCTTTCAGCGTTCTGGTCTCCAGATTTCTTCTGGGCGACGCTTTTCCGGCGCCGGTTTACCTCTCTCTCCTGCCGATAATTGGAGGCTGTGCACTTGCTGCTGTCACCGAGCTTAATTTCAACTTGATTGGTGAGCAAGAAACTTAACCTAAGAACGGTAAGAAAGAAAATAAAACAAACAGTAGAAAATATAATTTTTCTCTAATTAGTAGGGGAGAAAAAAATATGTACTATTTTTCTCTTAATATGTATAAAAAATTAGTCTTACGTCCTTAAAGTAGCGTCAGTTTTATTTTTCATCTACTATAAAAAAAAATTAACATGTGAAGTCCAGTTGGACCATTAAACAGACAAATTTATCTGTGTATTTTTTAAAATATATAAATAAATTTATCTGTCTTGCATAAATAAGCATATAGATAAATTTATCTGTATGAAAAATATTGTGCATTTCTAAAACACGTATGAAGCACACAGATAAATTTATCAGTCTTGTATAAATAAATAGACATATAAATTTATCTGTATAAAGAATACTGTACTTTTTCAAAATACATATAAAGCACACAGATAAATTTATCTGTCGATAAATTTATCTATCAAATTATGCTTGTTTAACTAAACAGATAAATTTATCTGTCTACCATTTATCAATATTAA
This sequence comes from Heliamphora exappendiculata, assembly GCA_034768845.1. Taxonomy (NCBI): domain Eukaryota; kingdom Viridiplantae; phylum Streptophyta; class Magnoliopsida; order Ericales; family Sarraceniaceae; genus Heliamphora; species Heliamphora exappendiculata. Next base: position 297 of record JAOTRH010071193.1, on the reverse strand, counting down.
AAAAAACAGATAAATTTATCTATTTAGCAAATTGTGCTTGTTTCACGTAACAGATAAATTTATTTGTTACTTGTACTTATTTGACTTAACAGATAAATTTATATGTCTAATATTTGTCAATGTTAGAAAAGAACGATTGATAAATTTATCTGTATGCATTATGTATAAATTTATCTATTTGTGTTAAATTTATCTGTGTTGTATGCGATTGGATCTCGTGCTTTAAAAATTTTGTCGATGAACCTTGCGCGTTAAAATTTATTTATTTTGAACCTTTCATGAAAAATCCCTAATATA